>PVLC010046404.1:0-11435 GCA_004027655.1 Graphiurus murinus | reverse complement strand
TCCAATTCGGTTACCTCAGACAGAGGGACCGGCTCGCTGAAGATGTTGCCCGTGTCCTTCTCTTGCAGCTGCTCCAAGGTTTTGCGGAGGAGGATGAGGAAGGGGGTCAGCTGCATCTCCATGGCGATCTGCTGGACCTTGATCTGACGCACACACAAAGGCCCGGTCAGCTGGGCCCAGGAGAGGGTCCCCTCGGGCTTGGGGGCGGGCCCGGCCAGGAAGACCTTCCCCGGCGCCTCTGGCCTCTCGAGCCCCTGAACAGCAGCGTGAGCTAGCTGGCTATCAGCCAAGATTCCGTCTACACTCGCCCGGCCTCCCCACTTCCTGTAGGCCTACAAGCGCCCTGAGTGCCACAGCCCTGCTGCAGCCTCGCTTTCCCTCCTCGCGGCTCTGCGCGCCCCTTAGGAAGCGAGGCGGGCCCCGCGGCACTCACCGTCTCCCTTTTGAGTTTCTCCCGCTTGCGGATCAACTCAACCAGCAGCCGAGCTCGCTCCAGGTCATGCCGGAGCCGCTGCCAGGACTTGAGCTGTTCTTTCAGGGCCCAGTTCTTGTCCTCAGAATCTCTCTGCAGAGGCAACGCAGGTGAGGAAATGGTCAGAGGTGGAGGAAAGACTCAGAGCGAGGGGGCCCAGGAAACCTGGGCTAAGGCAGGACAAGCAGATGGAGACGTGGTCGTTTACCGGTAGCTTCTGTGTCCCCAGGGGCCCGGCACAGACTAAAGGTGCAGGATGTGTTGGTTTTGTTTGCTTATTTATTTCGTGGTCCTGGGGATTGAACTTGGAGGTGTTCTACCTCTGAGCTACATCCCCAGCGCTATTTTATAACTTTGTGGTATTGGGGATTGAACCCAGGGCATCCTACATCTGAGCTACACCCCCAGCCCTATTTTATTTTCATTTTGAAAAACAGGGTCTCGCTATGTTGCTGAGGCTGGCCTCCAACCCGAGATCCTCCTGTCTCAGCCTCCCAAGTACTGGGATTACAGGCGTGCGCCATCATGCCCCACAGGCTGCATTTATTGAATGAATGAATGAATGAATGAATGAATGCGCGCATATAAAGAATGCCTTCCCATTGAGTTGACAGCGTATAAAGACTCCATGCTGAGCCTGGTTTGAGGGCGAGGTTAGAGGAGGAGACGCCTCTGAGCTGGAAGCTACAGTTGCAAATCCTGGTGCTGGTCCTCCTGCACTAGCCCCCACAGCCCACGGGGACTTGGACACCGTACCCCGACTTGATCGCAGTTCCTCTGAGACTGCAGGTGTGTCTGCAGGCGGCGCAGCAGCGGCACGCCGTTCCGGGACTGCCGCTTCAGCGTCCAGTAGCTGTGCAGCCTCTGCATGAACTGGCTCTTCCTCTGGATGGTCAGGCGGTTGGTGATCTTACTGAGTCTAGGAGGTGGAGAGGGCACAAGAGAAAGGCCTGAAGGGTCCCGATCGCGTACACGCTGTCGTTCTGGGGTCGGCAGCCTCTCAGAGTTCTCAAATGGGGACAAAGGGGGAAAACGTCTCTTGTCAAAACGGCCCGGGACTCTGGGCTTAAGGCTAAAGAGCGCCACCCGTGACACCACTGCAGACAGGAAGTCACGCTCCCAGCGCGAGCCAGGCCCCCAACCCCCGTCAGGAGGCCGGGGAGCTCGGCCTCCAAGAGCGCGCCGGGCACTGCAGCACAGAGCGCACTTGACCCTGGGAGCCCCATTTAGACTGAGCCTAAGGTCAAGTAAGATAAGTTACAACTGTACAGCAGAGAGCTAACGACTGCAGCTCACCGCCCGAATGAGCAGCAGCTCACTGGGTTTTTTTTGGTAGGGGAGCAGTACTGGGGATTGAACCCAGGACAGCTTTGCTACTGAGCTACATCTCTAATCTTTTTTTTTTTTTTTTTGGCAGTACTTGGGATTGAACCCAGGGGAATTCTACCTCTGAACTACACCCTCGGCCCTATTTTATTTCTTCATTTTGAAAGTGTCTTGCTAAACTGCTCGGGGCTGGCCTCGACCTGGGATCCTTCTGTCTCCACCTCCCAAATACTGGGATTACAGGCGCATGCCACTGAACTCAGCTGCCTGACTTTGTTTTGTTTTGTTTTGAACTTTGAAACGGGGTCTTGCTAAGTTGCTGAGGCTGGCCTCACCAGTAATCCTCCTATCTCAGCCTCCCAAGTACTGGGATCACAGGGATGCGCCACTGCGCCCCGCCCTCCAGAACTTCTTGAACCTTCCCTTCCCTTCCCCACTTTTGACTGTTTCTCTTCATGGTCAGACCAGTTTGGGCCATTGTGGCTATTTCATCTTCTTTCTTCCTAACTCAGAAGCCACACCGTGGAAGCGGAGGGCAGGTGACTCGCTAAGGTAACAACCTCTTTGAGAACTCAGCTTCTCCCTGTTGCCTTCCGTGCAGCTCCACTCTGCGTGGAGGCCGAGCCTTCCCTCGCCCGCCCGGCCAGCTGCTCCCCGCGTACCTGTGTGGCGGGATGCAGGGCACGGACACCACAGGTGCCGCCGCCCGCTTCTCCGCCAGGATCTTCCGCGCCTTCTTCATCTTGATCCGGGACTTGGCCTTGGCCTTCTTCACCTTCTCCGAGCTCCAGCCTTTGCCCTCGTCTTCCTCCTCCTCCTCCTCCTCCTCGCCCTCGCTGTGGGACAGGGCGGGCAGGCGGCGCGCCGAGCCGGGGGGCGTGTGGATGTCGCAGTAGGCCGTCTTGCGGACGCTGAAGGAGGTGCCGTTGGCGCCCGTCTCCCGCACGGGCTCCATCTTCATGTACAGGCCCGCCTGCTGGGCGCACGTCACGTGGAAGGCCGTGTAGCAGTTGGCTTTGTGGCACTGGATGCAGGCCCCCGAGCCCCGCTGCTTGCAGATGTAGCAGGTGAGCTTCCAGCGGGCCGGCGGGATGTGCTCGATGCTGTCGATGGGCTCCAGGAAGACCGTGTTGGCGAAGCAGACCTCGGGGATCCACAGGGCGCACACCACGTGCGCCCAGCGCCCGTCATCCGTCTGCTTGAAGGCACCGCCCTTGTTGGGGCACAGGGCACAGTCCACGGCGCGGGAGGGGGACTGCAGGCAACGGCGGCACAGCCACTGGCCCTCGGGGATGTAGGGGACGCCGTAGCACTCCTGGTGCACGGCCAGGTTGCACATGTCGCAGAAGAGGATGACGTTGCTGTTCTGGCACTCGCCGTCGTTGCAGATGCAGCACACGGCGTCCTCGTCCACCAGCGCGCTGGGGTCGCCCTTGTTGTGGCTCTCGAAGTAGGACTCCTTCTCCAGCCGGTCCATCAGGTACTCGAAGACCTCCTGCGGGATGGGGCTCACGCCCTCCGTCTTCCGCCGCTCGTTCATGATATCCAGCCAGATGTAGTCCTCCTCGTCCATGTCGTACTCCACCTCCTCGTCCAGCTCCTCGGCCGACTTCTCGATGTACCTGCAGCGAGCGCAAAGGCGGCTCAGACCCCGCGCTGGCTTCCCCTCCCTACAGGCAAGCGTTTCCCGCCTTACCTTAACCCGGAACCCCTCGAACCCATCGTGGCTACTACCATGGCTCCTCCTGCGGAGGCACCTGCCCACGCTCACTTGTGAGAGGTGGGAGAGCTTCTCCAGAGCTCACGCCCTAGCTGCTGACATGGCCGTCTTGGGGTACAGAGGCTCACCCAGCCTCCAGGCAGCGAGGACCCGCTGTGGTTGCAGAATGAACATGAAAGGGTGGGGCATGGCGGCACATGCCTGTAACCCTACTACTTGGGAGGCTGAGAAAGGAGGAGCACAGGTTCTCACTAGCTGATCCAGTTAAGGCCCTGCCAGCTGGCGCTAAAATGACATACAATTTCCTAGTGACATCCAAAGACCGTCCTTCCTGACACCTTTTATTATCTTTTTTTTTTTTTTAGGGGGATGGCAGTACTGGGGATTGAACCCATAGGTGTTCTACCTCCAAGAAACATTCCCAGTCATTTTTATTTTGAAACAGGGTCTTGCTAAGTGGCTGAGGCTGGCCTCGAACCTGAGACCCTCCTATCTCAGCAGCTGAAGTACTGATATTGTAAGTATGCATCACCACACCTAGCTTGTCAAGTACTGATATTATAAGTATGCGCCACCACACCTAGCTTGTTAAGTCACGTTGACCTCAACCACAGGGTCAATGTTCTCATTGTCTTTATTCTGTAGATGAGGAAACTGAAGCTCTGAGAAGTTATTAAGTGCCCAACAAGGACAGGTCAATAAGCAGGGAGTGGCAGAGCTGGCCTCCAATCTCCAGGGACCCTCAACGCAGGATGGCACCCCACACTCTTGCCACACTTGAAGTGGCCTGGACCGTGCTACTGTAAACCACGGGATATAACGGCAAGAACAGGGCTTGGGCTGTTAACAAACCTGGATTTAAGTCCTGCCTCTAAGGAGGCTGAGACAGGAGGATTGCAGTTTCGCAGCCAGCCTCAGAAACTTAGCAAGGCCCTCCACAATTTAGTGAGACCCTGTTTCAAAAAAAAATTAAAAAATAGGGCTGAGGGTGTAGCTCAGAGGTAGAATGCCCCTGGGCTCAATCCCCAGCACCGCACACACCCCGGTGAACCTCAGCTTCACTCACAACAGAAGGAGGGGGCCATGACCTGCTCACAAAGATGCCGGCCCTAGCAAACCCTGAGCTCCTGTGTCTACCGTCCTCTTTCCACACGCGGGAGCAGTGCACAGTCTCTGGAGCCGTACTGCCTGGGCCCCGCACCACAGTGGGTACCGGAGCTAAGCCCCTGGGCCTCGGTTTCCTCACCTGTAATGGGCTAGTGTTAACTTGAACCTATTTGTGTGTGTGTGTGTGTGTGGGTGGTACTGAGAATTAAACCCAGGGCCATTCTACCTCTAAGCTACACCCCTGCCCTATGTCATTTCTTATTTTGAAACAGGGTCTCACTAACTTGCTGAGGCTGTCATCGAACCTGCAATCCTCCAATCTCAGTACCGGGATTACAGGCAGGCCTGCGCCACCACCCCTGGCTCTGAACTTATCTCATGCTGCTGTTCTGAGCACGACATGACTTACATGTAAAGTGCTGCAGACAGCGCTTGGCATGGCTAAGCGTTGGCCTGCTGGTCGTCTAGCGTTTGTCTGGTCCTGACGCACCTTGCCTTGCCTCGTACCTCTTTACGTGTCTACCTCCTCTGCTATATGACAGAGGCAGTGATCACGTCTGAATCACCACACAGAAATAGACACTCGGCGTCGCGCATCTGAAAGGCCTTTGGGGGCGGCAGAGAAGAGACTAAAACACCGTCCGTGGGCAGCAGCTTCTTCCTAGGTAGGCCTGGACGAATTCCCCAGGGAGACTGCAAGCGCTCCTCCTCGAGCGAGGGTATGACTCAGGGCTGCTGGAGCCATCTGGATCCTCTGGGGCCTTGCAGCAGCTCTGAGCACCAAGCCTCACCCTGCCACTGCCGCGGCACACGTGACATTATGTGACGGAGCCTGACACACTCCCACAGACTCGCCGATTGCAGGCTGTGTGTCGTGCACAATGCCTGGCGTACCGCCCTTCCCCTCCCCCTCAAGGAAGCGGATCAGAATGCAAGCAAGAGAAAGCGAGGTTATCAGAGATGACCTCAGATCTTCTGGAATTCCTATTAGAAGGAAATCATTCCTAAAACGACAGTGATGCCAGGCAACACACCTCCTGACTGCAATACACCTGCCGGTAACTGCTCCCCTGGAGAAGGGACCTGACCCCCAGGAGCGGAGGGAGGACAAGGGGGCTGGAGGAGCGGGGCTGGACTGCTGATGGGAGCGGAGACAGAAGAGCGCCTCTGAAGAGGGAGAGGAGCCCCGAGCAAGCCAGAGACAGCGGACAACCAGAAGGAACCGCGCCTGGGCCGAACGGAGCAAGGGACAGAAGAAAGGAAGAGCGAGACAGGCTAAAACTCGAAAACGCGAGGAAGCAAGGACGGCGGAATCCCGGGCCCCACACACACACACGCCACTTGTGTTCCCGTGGCTTTGCTCTTTAGGGGGTGGTAGCAGAGATTGAACCCCGGGGCATTCTACCTCCAAGTTACACCCCCAGCTCTTTTTATTTTTCAGGGTGCTGGAGATTGAACTCAGGTACGTGCTACCTATGAGCTTCATCCACAGCCCTATTTTATTTTTTATTTTGAAACAGGGGCTTACTAAGTTGTGAAGTGCCTAGCTAAGTTGCTGAGGCTGGCCTCAAACCTGCAATCCTCACATCTCAGCCTCCCAAGAACTGGGATTACAGGCGTGTGTCACCACACCTTTTTTATTTTTGTAGTACTGGAGGTTGGACCCAGGGGCATTCTATTTCTAAGCTACACCCCCAGCCCTATTTTATTTTGAAATAAATAGGGTTTTGCTGGGGCTGTCCTCGAACCTGTGACCCTCCTGTCTCAGCCTCCCAAGTACTGGGATTATGCGCCATGACACCCAGCTAGGTTGGCTTTTTTTTTTTTTGCGGTACTGGGGATTGAACTCAGGGGCATTCTAGGTCTGAGCAATACCCTTACGAGGTACTGTGACTAATTATTTGGAGGAATGGAGTGTAAAGAAACTACATGAAATAAAGGGACAATGGAGAAGTACAAAGCGCAAAGGAAATACCGCTCAGGCATGCCGAAGGACAGACGACAGTAACACGAGTGGGAAAACGACCCGTTCGTGTGCACAAGTGCTTTCAGTAATTAGTCTTTTACCTGTGGGCAGGCAGAGGACTATTGTACCTGCTCTATGGACAGTCCAGGACACCAGAAGCTGGGTGTGTGGTTCCCCAGCAACACAAGTGAGGGAGTGGAGAGGCTCAGGAACCGGAAATGAGACCACCGGTAGAGAGGTCACAGGGCAGCTCCGGAGTCAGAGGGGCCTGGGCTGGACTCCCAATTCAGCCACCTACTGGCATGGGATCTTTTTTTTACCCAGGGGCATTCATTCTACCTCTGAGCTACACCCCCAGCCCTTTTCATTAATTAATTAATTTATTTATTTTGAAATAGGGTCTAAGTTGCTGAGACTGGCCACAAACCTGCAATCCTCCTGTCAAGTACTGCGATTACAGGCTCGCACCACCACGCCCAGCAGGGTGTGACATTTGATTCTGGACCACAGCTTCCTCATCTGTGGACGAGGGCGTGGCTCTAAAGCCCTCCTCACTCATGGCTGACCTTCAGCCTGTCACCTCCTGTCTGCCCGTTGCCTCTCTCTGGCTCCTGAGCCCTGCCTGACCAGTTTCCCTGAGGCGGCGACCTTACCGGTAGTAGGACGTGGGCCGGGGCGGGGCGTCAGGAGTGTCCTGCTCCAGCTCCCGGTACACCACCTCGGGCAGCTTGGGCGTGGCGCTGGCAGCAGCGTTGTGGTGGTGGTGATGGTTGGAGTCCTTGCGCTTGTCCTTGTTCTTATGCTTGCCCGACTTGGGGGTGGCGGCCGGCGTCTCGGCGTTCTCCTTGTTGCTGCCGTTTTCGGGGGCCTCCTCGGGGGCCTCCTCATCCTCCGACACCACATCCAGGTTGTCAAAGATGCTGATGCGGTGGACGCGGCCGTGCAGGTCCACCTCCACCATGCGCTGCGCCTGCGCGTAGCTCATTACCTCACGGCTGGGGGACTGCGACACCTCTGAGGGGCTGGGCGACTGCTTGTTGGCAGGACGTGACTGGCGCCCCTTCTTCTTGTGCTTGCGGAGTGGCGTCTGCTGCGGGGGCGGCGGGTTGTCGTGGTCATAGTGGTACAGGTGGTACTCGATCCCGCTGTAGCTCTTGTACACCTTGCGGCAGGTCTCCACAGGGCACTCGTACGGTGGCTTCGTGGCCCGCAAGTTGTGGCAGAAAGTCTTCACGTCAAAGTCCACCCCCATGCTGTCACATCTGGAACACACGGGTTGGTTAGCATGGCCACCTGCATCAGGACCCCACTCTCTCCAGCCCTCCTGGTCCCCAAGGGTCACCAGGCCCCGGCCGCCTCCTGTACAGCGTCTCCAGATGCCATGCCTGGTCTGGGCCCCCGTGACCTCTTGCCTGGTCACTGCCCTATGCCCCTTCCCACACGTGGCCAGAGCGGTCCTCCTACCAAGCCGCAATGGCTGCACCAATCTCCTAACCAAAAGGCTCCTGGCATGCCCCAGGGTCTTCAGTGTAACGTCCCAACTCTGTGATGACACTCAAGACACTCTTTCACCACCCAGCCCAGTTTTCACTTCTAGATTCTTTTCGCCGGTTACACATCTTTCTACACACGGCCACCTGCCAGTCCTCGAATGTTCCTCTCTGATCCACGGGCTCCTATTCGTTCCTCAAGACCCTGCTGAGCTGTCGTTTCTGCTAGGACTCTCTCACTCCCCTGGGAAGCGGTGTTTCCACTGCATTGCATCCTCACCTCCAGCAAGGCACTTACCGCGCTGGCAGTTCTGTGTCGCCTGCCGCTAGACTGAGAGCTGTGCAGTGGACACCGGAGCCTGGCCACTCCTACATCCCCCGTGTCCAGCACTTGGTAGACACTTCATTTTTGGCAAATGAATGAATAACCTGTTGAGCGACTAACTGAATTAGGGGACCGCTGGATTTGGAGCTGAGAGACAAGGCATGAAGGCTAATATGACCACTGATGTAGTCCTGGCCTCCAACAGAAATCACCAGATTACAGAATTCATCCATTCTGACGCCTTTATGAGAATCCTCAGTCTAGCCCTGGAACTTGGCTGGGTGACACACAATGGAGCCAAGTGAAAACTGAGGTCACTTACTCGGGAACAGCAGCCGGCATCACATTTTGAGTTCCTCATTCACCCACTCATGCAACATTAACTGAGCACCCACCAAGGACCAGGCCCTAAGGGTGCAAACAGGAAGAGGACAGTCTAGGAAAGCCGGGCTGCTGGGCTTCCAGCCCGCCCTCAGGGGCCTGCCCTTCCCCCTCCCCAGCATTCCCGGGTGAGTGGAGACAGCAGATGGCACCAAACCCCAGGACACCCAGCCGGCGTGGCCAGAGACTGCCCCAATTTCTCTCGGCCTAATTGAGTTGGACAATTCAGCCAGGGGCTTGGCACCATCCCAGGCGAAGCCACCCTGAGCTCCCTGACGAACACCGGGCCCCTCTTGGCCTCGCCTCCTGCTGCTTAACCAGGCAAGCAGCCTGCTCCGGCCCTTCTGTCAAAAGCCCCCCTCGACGTCCACACGTCCACACGGGGAAAACCCGCACCTGGAACTCCAACTCGCTTCCACTTTCTACCTGGGGCGGTGTCTTTAAACACCAACCAACACAGGCACAAACAAGCTCTCCACTCTGCAAGCCGGGTCCCGGGAGAACGGGGCTGCTGCCACCGCAGCTAGGCAGCCCTGCCTCTCCCGGAGGCGCGGCGCCCCCGGCGATGTCCCGCAGGGACCCGGCGACAGAGCAGAACTTACAGCCGCAAGCCCGCGGGGAGAGCCCGGGGCCCAGGCTGGCGGCTGCCTCTGCCCCCACGCCGGGGCTCCGGGAGGAAGCCGGGGGAAGGGGCGCGGGGCCAGGGCTCCCCCGGTGGAAGGGTGACAAGTTAAGCACGGCTCCCCGCAGCCATTGGCCAGGCCGCCCCGAGGATACACTGTTGCCGGGGCTGCGGGCTGGGGGCCGCCGACTGTCAGCTCGGTGCGCGCCCCGTCCCCCCGCGCTGGCCGCCCCGCCCGGGACGCGGGCCCGCCACTCACCGGCCACCTGGAGTCCGGGGTCATCGCCGGGGGCGCCCGCCGGGGCTCCGACCCCGCTGGGGGAGGCCGGCGGGGAAAGGCGGGCCGGGAGGGGGGAGCCCCAACTCCGGGGCGCGCAGAGCCGCCCCGCGCCCCGGCGCCGGCTGCCCGGGCTTCCCGCGCTGGCCCCGCCGCCCCAGGGTCTCAGCCCGCCGGCCGCCGCCCGTTCCGGGAGCCTCTGGGCCGCCTGGCCTCGGGACCCGGCGCGGCCGGAACAATGGAGGCTCCCGGGGGCAGCGCGCGGACGGCGGCGGCGGAGACCCTGGCGGCAAAGGCTGTGGCGGCGGCGGCGGCGGCGGCGGCGGCGACGGCGTCTGCGCAGGGTAAACGCGGCGCCGCGGCGCGGCCCAGCCGCACTTTCGCCACAGACCCCCGCCCGCCCGCACGGCCGACGGAGGCCATGCTCGGGGGCGCGGAAAAGCCGCGGGGACCCCCCCGCCGGGGACCGGCCGCCGCCGCCGCCCTCGCGGGCAGTGTCTGGAGGCGGGAGCGGCGATCCGCGGGGCCCGGGGTCGCCGGGTCGTTTGTGGCGAATCTGCGGGCGCGGACGGCGAGCGCGGGGCTGGGCGTGAGGAGCCCGCCCTTCTCCCCTCCCCCTCCGCCTGCTCGCGCCCGCCCTCCCGCCCGCCCTCCCTCCGGCTGGCGCGGCGGCGGCGCTGGGGACCTGGCCTGGCTCTCGGAGGCCGGCGGCGAGGCGGGGCGGGGCCGCGGGGCGGGGCCGGGGGCAGGGCCCGTAGCCGGACGGACGCGGGCGCCAGCCTACGAAGGCCGGAGTTTGGGGGGCGGGGCGGGTCTGGGGGCGGGACTTGTAGGAAGGGGCGGGGCCAGCAGCAGAGCGGGGCCCAGTCAGGAGACAGCGGGGCGGGAGCAGAGCGGGGTGACGAGCGGCGCCGGACGCCAGAGCGAGGCTCAGAAAGGAAGGGGCGGAGCCTCGCAGGGGCCTGGAAGGCGGAGCTAGGCGGAGGATAAAGGAGAGCGGGGAACGGCGAGACCCGAGGCCGCAGGACGGGGCGGGGCTTGGGAAGGGGGCGGGGCTCGGGACGGGACTGCGCGGGGGAGGGACCGCGGCTGGTGCTTGCAGGGGAGGGAAGGAGCTCGGGAAAGGGGAAGGAGAGGGCTTGGAAGCCGGGCGTGGTCAGCGCGCACCTGCAACCCCAGGACCTGGGAGACTGAGACGGGAGGATGGCAGATTCGAGGACAGCCTCAGCAAGTAGGGAGGCTCTCACCAACCTCTCCAAATAAAAATTAAAAAAAAAAAAATAGGGCTGCACAAAGTCAGAATTAGAATGCACCTGGGTTCAATCCCCAGGATCACGCACACACACACAGTAAATAAATAAATAAGATCAAGAAGAGAGGGTTGGCTGAAGGGGGCCGGATTGGGGGTTGTGCTCGGTGCTGCTGGGTATTAAAGGGATTTGGGGGCTGGGAACCGCGTGGCTTGGCAGGGGTGTGCGGCGAGGCTATGAGCTGTTTGGAAGGTGGGTGAAACATACCGGGGATCTCAGGTGACCGCGCCACTGCCTAGCTACCTGAACGTGGGCTCGCTGTGCAGTTCTTCCTCGCGTTCTGTATTTTTAAGGCAGAACTCGAAAACTCTATTCTCAGTTCTGGGGGGCTTCAGAGAAATTCCATGCCAGGGAGACAGCCTTGTTAAACCAGGCTTCCACCGTTCTGTCCTCTAAGAGGGGTGTGAAGCCGGGCGAGGGGGCACACACCTGTAATCCC
>PVLC010046403.1:0-11426 GCA_004027655.1 Graphiurus murinus | reverse complement strand
CCCAGCTTATTCTTTAGTTTTGAAACCGAGTCTCACTAAGTTGCAGAGTGTCTCACTAGGTAGCTGAGGCTGGCCACGAACCCGGATCCTCTGGTCTCAGCCTCCCGAATGCTGGGATTACAAGTGTGGGCCACCATGCCCGGCTCTATTTTCTTTTTTTATTCTTTATTTTGAAACAGGGTCCCACTAAATTGCAGAGGGCCTCACCTAGTAGCTGAGGCTGGCCACACACCTGTGGTCCTTCTGTCTCAGCCTCCCAAGTACTGAGATTTCAAGCGTGCGCCACCACGCGCGCTATGACAGTCTGGATGCTGCAGTTGCTCCTTGCTGAAGTCCCTCGCATGAATGACTCTGGATCCAAAATTATTAATATCGGAGTCAGCCAGGGAGGAGCCGGGCAATTCTCCTGTCCTCCTGCAGCCAGCAGCTTTCTTTCTTTCTTTCTTTTTTTTTTTTTTTTTTTGCAGTACTGAATTGAACCCAGGGGCATTCTACCGAGCTACACCCCTAGTCCTATTTTTTATTCTTTATTTTGAAACAGAGTCTCACTAAGTTGTGGAGGGTCTCACTAAGTAGCTGAGGCTGGCTGCTAGCCTGGATGCTCCAGTCTCAGCCTCCCAAGTACTGGGATTACAAGCAGGAGCCACCACACCTGGCTAGCATCTTTCTTTCATTGAGGGTTTAAACAAAACAAACAGCAAGGAGTTTCCAGTTAAGTGTAGGGTTACAGGATAGGTTTAGAAAGAGACAATCTGGGCTGGGCTTAGGGAGCGGCAAGGTAAACATTTCTGGGAGGTCCTCAAAGTCTACCTACTCGTCCCATCTGGTCCAAGGAAGCTTGTCTGCTTGTGGACAATTTCCACTCAGCATATACTATGTACCTAACTGAGCCAGTCTGAAACTGACCTCATTGTGTGGGCTCCCAGTACCACATTTAAAAAGAAAAGAAAGCTGGGCATGGTGGCGCACGCTTGTAATCCCAGTCCTTGGGAGGCAGAGACTGGGGGATCCTGTTTCGAGGCCAGGCTCAGCTACTTAGTGAGGCCTTCTGAAATTTAGTGAGACCCTGTTTCAAAGTAAAGAATAAAAAATAGGGCTGCGGCTAGGTGCGGTGGCACACGCTTGTAATCCCAGCATTTGGGAGGCTGAGACCGGAGGATCTGGGTTCTCGGCCAGCCTCAGCTACTTAGTGAGGCACTCCGCAACTTAGTTATCGGGACCCCAGGCTGAACCCTCAACCTTGAGGCCCCAATAAAGACGATGACTGGACATTGCTGGTTCAAACTTCTCTTTATTATACCTCTCTCTCTCTCTCTGGGATCGAGGACGCTACCCAAGCAGTAATAATAACCATTCTCTTAACCCTGCTTCTCTCACCCCACTCTCGTTCTCCGTAATCGTTCCTCGCAATAGTACCTCTCCAACAGACCCCCAACAACCTACACCTCCAGCAACAACAGCAACCGCCGCCTTCTCCTCTTCTAGCTGGCGAGAGGTGGAGACTCTTAAAGCCGCGCAGGGCTTGAGCCACGAGGTGCCCGCATACAGCTCTCACCTGGGCCGGCCACGGGCTGGGCGTGCTGGTGCATGCGCTCTAGCGTGGGGCAGCCCTAGGATGTTACCACTTGCAGCCGCTCCTGGCACTCTGCCAGGCGCCATCTAGAGGCGAGGTCTTTCCGGCCGGGCTAAGACCCCAACACTTAATGAGACCCTGTTTCAAAATAAAGAATTAAAAATAGGGCTGGGGGTATAGCTCGAAGGTAGAATGCCCCTGAGTTCAATCCCCAGTACTGCAAAAAAAAAAAAAAAAAAAATAGAGC
This sequence comes from Graphiurus murinus, assembly GCA_004027655.1. NCBI lineage: Eukaryota > Metazoa > Chordata > Mammalia > Rodentia > Gliridae > Graphiurus > Graphiurus murinus. The sequence continues at coordinate 9,606 of PVLC010046403.1, read as the reverse complement.
TGCGAAGCCGGGTGTGGTGGTGCACATTTGTAATCCTAGTACTTGGAAGGCTGAGACAGGAGGATTGCAGGTTCGAGGCCAGCCTCAGCTACTTAGTGAGGCCTTCTGCAACTTAGTGAGACCCTGTTTCAAAATAAAGAATAAAAAATAGGGCTGGGGATGTAGCTCGGAGGTAGAATGCCCCTAGGTTCCATCCCTAGTACCGCAAAAAAAAAAAGGGTTGGGGGTGTAGCTTGGAGGGTAGAATGCCCCAGGTTCATTCCTCAGCACCACCAAAAAAAGAAAAAGGAAATAAAGCAATGCTTACTCAAGCAATGTATATGGAAGGCAAAATTCCTGGCATTGCTGAAACACTTGGTTTTGCTGGAGGTGGTTGGAATGGGGGAATGAGATCATCTTTCTCGATCCCTATGAAAATCAACTGATGAACCCAAGACTCTTACATGAGTAGCATTCCCAAAGAGCCAGTTCCAGTTGTGCACACCTATAATCCGGCAACTCAAGAGGCTGAGACCGGAGGATCACAAATTGGAGGTCAGCCAGGGCAATTTAGCTGCCCAGTTTCAAAATAAATTTAAAAAGGGGCTGGGGATATAGCTCAGTGGTTGAATGCCCGTGTTCATTCAAGCCCCAGTACCACAATAAAACTAAACAAACAAAAAAAGAATCCCCAAATAGTGGAACCTTGGAATCATTTTTTTTTTTTCTGTACTAGGGATTGAACCCAGGGGCATTCTACCTCCAAGCTACACCCCAATCCTATTTTTTATTCTTTATTTTGAAACAGGGTCTCACTAAGCTGCGGAGGGCCTCTCTAAGTAGCTGGGGTTGACCTCGAACCTGCGATCCTCCTGTCTCAGTCTCCCAAGTACTGGGATTACCAGTGTGTGCCACCATGCCTGGCTCCTTGGAATCTTGAGAAGGAGAAATATCAAGAGAGGTTCTGCTGTTTGGGGGTGCCTGCTGTATGTCAGCTGTGCTGGGTGATTCACAGCCTTCCTGCTCCCCATAGTTTTGATGCTTCTGGGTTATGACAGCCCTGGGCTAGAATCCCAGTCTTGTACCTTCCTAACTGTGCAGAGGTTGGATCAGTAATTTCACCTCTCTGAGCTTTGTCTCTGTATAAAACTAGGAGCATGCACCAGAAAATCCAGGTGTGCTGCTGGTGTGCCAGCACTCTTGTATTAGGCGTTCTCCCATGTGCACAGCAGTTACTGCTATTTCTCTGCACTGTCTCCTTTAAGCCATCCTGCCAACCCTCTGAGCTGGGTCCTAAGAGCCCAGCGGGGTGTTGAAAGCCACAGATTACGTGATGGAGCCCCCTGGGGCTCGGATGGTCCCCAGGCATGTCCCCGCCATCCCGCCCTCCCTCCTTGGAGGCAGGCCCGTGGTGGTTTGGGGCCTCCCTCCCCTCCAGCCCACGCACAACCCCCAGCAGAGCTGGGATTCCTGCCACAGGCCCAGGCTGGGTCACTGGGAGGGAACCCAAGTAGACTGAGCTCACAGGCTGCCTTCCTGGAAATCACGCTGGCTGGGAGAATGACCCCAGCAGAAGTGGCCCTGCACAGGCCAAGAACGAGGGCACCAGCTGAGCTTAGCATCTTGGGTGGCTACCAGAGAGCTCTGGTGACGGCAGGTGTGGGGGCTACTGTCCAGTGCGATCCTTGACCTTGCGGAGGAGAGCCCAGGGCGCGGGTTCCATCAGGGCCCTCCTGCCTCGCACCCCTTGGGAGACACCAGACGGGGGTCCTGCTGATCCGCAGGCCTGGCTTTCTCCCATTTGGTCCTGTCTGAGGGAAGTGGGCCGGGTTCCTGGAGCTCCTCAGAAGCCATGTCTTCTCAGGCCTAGCACCCAAAGCAGTCCTGGGTCAGGCTTCCTCCTTCTAGGAAGCGGAGGGGATGGGGCGCTCGGGGGAGGGGCCTGTCCTATTGGGTCCCCTCTGGCGAATGCTCTCGGTTCTCCTGTTTCTCGGCCGGGGAGGTCAGCAGATTCCAACCCGAGCCCTGCTCAGCTGTGAAGGACCCTGAGCAAGACACCTCCTCTCTCGGGAAGGCTGCACGGTGGCAGTCAGGGACCCCGAGCTGGGAAACCCCCATCTCTGTGTATACGTAACCTCCTGACACTTGGTTTCCTCTGTCAGCATGGAATGAGAGGAAGGGTCCTCCGTGGAGGAGTGGCCCGAGGAGCGAAACAGAGAACCCAGGTTAGGACCGGGGAAGTGCAAGTCATCGTGGAAAGGGAAGTGGCCTGGCGCTGGCGGGAGGGTGGGGGACACCCCTCCCCAAGCCCACCCCGCGGCCAGAACCCCCTCGTGACCGAGGCTGCCCACCAAGCCTTCTGGCCAGGCTCTCACTGCAGCCAGGCACAGCGACCCGGCCCCTGTGCACCTGCCTGACCCCCACCTGGACTTTGCACCTGCCGAGTCCTGCCCAGAAGGCAGCCCCGGAGCTGGCCTGCTGGACTTTGTCAGCACAAAGAGTGGAGAGCCAAGTGCACGCCACCCTGCGGGATTCTTTGGCCAGAGGGCAAAAGTGGAGGTTTAATTTATGGAACAAGATAATGCAAAAGATTGAGAAGTTTTTTTCTTCTTCTTCTTCTTCTCCAGGTTGTAAAAGGAGTAGTGAATAGTATTATTCTCTTATTTCTGCATCTAAATTGCTGGCCTGAGCCGGGCGTGGTGGCGCACGCTTATAATCCCAGCAATTCGGGAGGCTGAGACCGGAGGATCCAGGTTCGCGGCCAGTCTCAGCTACCCAGTGAGGCACTCTGCAACTTAGTGAGACTCAGTTTCAAAATAAAAGAATAAAAAATAGGGCTGGGGGTATAGCTCAGAGGTAGAATGCCCCTGAGTTCAATCCCCAGTACTGCAAAAAAAAAAAAAAAATTGCTGGCCTGAGCCAGGCGTGGTGGCGCACACTTGTAATCCCAGCAATTCGGGAGGCTGAGACAGGAGGATCTGGGTTCGTGGCCAGCCTCAGCTACCTAGTGAGGCACTCCACAACTTAGTGAGACTCGTTTTCAAAATAAAGAATAAAAAATAGGGCTGGGGGTGTAGCTCGGAGGTAGAATGCCCCTGAGTTCAATCCCCAGTACCGCAAAAATAAATAAATTAATAAATTGCTGGCCTGTAAGTCCTTCCTTGTTTCTGACTTTTTTCTGGCAGGACTGGAGTTTGAACCCAGGGGTGGTTATAATATACTAGGTAAGTACACTATCAATGAGGTACATCGCCTGCCTTTTTTTTTTTAAACTGGGGATTGAACCTTGGGGCATCCTACCTCTAAACTACACTCCCAGCCCTTTTTATTTACTTTGTAACAGGGTCTTGCTAAGTTGCTGAGGCTGGCCTCAAACCTGATCCTCTTGTCTCAGTCTCCCAAGCACTGGGATTACAGATGTGTACCACCAAGTCTGGCTATTGTATCATAATTTTTAAAATAGTCAGCAGTAGCCCAGCGTGGTGGCACACACTTGTAATCCCAGTACTTGGGAGGCTGAGACTGGAACATCCAGGTTCGCGGCCAGCCTCAGCTACTTAGTGAGGCACTCCACAACTTAGTGAGACCCGGTTTCAAAATAAAGAATAAAAAATAGGGCTGAGGGTATAGCTTGGAGGTAGCATGCCACTGAGTTCAATCTCCAGTACCGAAAAAAAAAAAAAAAAAAAATAGTCAGCAGTCACTGCTTGAGCAGAGGGGGAGGGGGGGGAGTGAGGCTCCGTGTACCCTGGCCTTGAGGCCCCAGGTTTCCGTGCAAGGAGTGGCCAGGGCTCCTGGCCAGGTGCCGGCCCCCATGCGTTGCCAGTCACTCCTGGCAAGGTGGAACAGCTGGTCCCACGGCAGCTCGGGATGTGTATTTCTTACTGGGGGTGGGATTCCAGACTGACCCCCTCTGGAAGCCTCTGGCTTCCTGGGAACTGGCAAGAGAGGGTTAAAACAGCTCCTTCCCTGTGGCCCCGGTTGCCGTCCCTGCCCCCCCCCCCATAGCCTGGTTTTCGGGAGATTTCCATTGTGTTGGGGACTTCACATGGGACCTTTGACCCTCAGGCCTGAGCTCAGAGAGGGGAAGTGTGTGGTGCCGGCGCATGGGAGGACAGTATCCGCTTGTCCCGATCCTGGCCTTGCGGCTCTGAGAGCCAGGCGCTGTGGCCAGCTGGGGACAGGGCTGGTCACTCAGCACCTGCCCTGGGAAGCCTGTGCTGACCGGGGCCCTGAGCAGACAGTGGGCTCTTAGGGGCCCACCGGCCCTCTCTCCCAGGAGAACTGCAGAATTCCGCCGCCATTTCCCAATCTGTTTGGGATTAGGAGGGGTGTGGATGGAGCAGAGGCTGGGGCCGGGGGTCACGTGGGGATTGCACAATGAGCCACAGCAGGCAGGAGGCACTGGGCCAGGGCCCTTGGGTTTCGTCTTCGTTGCCCCATTGGGGGTGAACTTGGCCCTGCCTCTCCACATCTGTGTGCTGGGGAGCACGTGGGACGGCCACCCCACCCCCCAGCCTGATCACTGTGAGTTCATTAGAAAAATGTCATTTCTGGGGATCCTGGGGCAGAGAAGTGTGGTCTCTGCCTTAAAGTCACCTCCTCCTGGCAGCCTCCTATGCCCACCTCTGCACCCCCTAGGGACAGGGGAGATGGCAGGTCTAGCCTGAACTTGGCACTTGGCCACCACTCCAGAGGAGGAAGAGGAAGTTCTCAGCCTCCTGCTCAGCCTACCTTCCCCAAGTCAAGTCTGGTGCCAGGCTGGTGGGGAGGAAGGGGGGAGGGCCCAGGCAAAAGGTGGGGAGCCCTGAACGGGAAATTCCTGATGACATGGTCCCGGTGGCAGGGCAGGCATTCCTGGGATATGAAATAGGGAGGGGAGGGCGTGGCCCACTGGCGCCACCACCTCACCTACCCCTCCCCACTACAGACCCTGAGAAAGAGAATGTAAATGGGGAAACTGAGGCCCAGAAAGCAGTGTGGCCGGCCCAAGTCCATGCTGAGTAGGGCAGAGCAGAGCCCCAGGTCTGGGCCTTGTGCCCGGTGGTCCCAGCAAGCTCGGCCCAGAGAGGGAAGTGCCTCCGTGTGTGCCCGCGGGCCTGGGGCTGGGGTCGGGCTCTGCCATCCTGTGTGACCCTTAGCATTTGTGAGTCTCCATTTCAGGTAAGGCTGGAGAAGAGAGGCACCCAAGGACCGGCGGGTGCACAGGGACCCCGATCCCCTTAGGGCGCCTCTTCTGGGAAGCCCCATCTCCTGCCTCAGTGCTGGGTGGGAAGGCTGGGCAACCTAGCGCGGCCAGGTGTTAGGGGGGGAGGGGGTTATGTGACGCGGACTCGTTCCTGGCAGCCAATCAGAGGCCGTCGTCGGACAATGGCCGGGTGCCCGGTGGACCAGGGTCCCAGGGTGCTGTCCAGCGCGCCCCACTCACCGGGCCACGCTCGCCAGCACCGTCCCCCTGCCGCGGCCGCCGAGAGCAGCGACCTCGCCCCTCCGCCCCCTCGGCTGGCCCCCACCGCGGACCCCCGCACGGGGGCCGGCCCGTTCCAGTTCTGGGCCTCTGCCCGCGGGTTTTCCGCGGTTGCGGCGGGGCGGGGCGGGGCGGAGCCGGAGTCAGCTACTATTTCTGGCGGCGCCCAGCCGGGGCCAGGACATCGGCAGCCTGGCCCGGACACAGTAAGTGACCTTCGCCGTCGGGCGTCCGTCCCCACCGCTCCGCGCGACTTCCCACCCACCCCTGAGACCCCAGCTGGACCCCCGAGGGAATGGCCTGGCGCAGGGAGGGGACATGCCGGGGCGGGGGGCGGGGAGTGGACGCTCCGAGGGTCCCTTGCTGGGGAAACCGAGGCTCCAGAGCTGAGAACTGGGCTTGGGGCTCGCGGTGTGGGGTTCTGTCCCTACAGAGACAAAGGCGCGGGATGTTCCATTTGCAGTAGGGAGACCAAATTCCCCGCGGGGCTCCCTGGCGGTGTCATTAAGCCAGGTTACTTCCCTGCCTGGATCTTCCCATCTGGGGGATGAATCGCCCTCCCTGTGACCGGGAGGCCAGCCACAGGCCGGGAGGATTTGCCCGGCACTCAGCCGGAGAACCACCGGGGGAGGGAACAGCAGCTAGGATTGAGGGGGTGTGCCTGTTGAACGGCTGGCTGAGCCTAACAGCAGACCCCCTGTGGCCTCAGTGGCCCAGCTGGGAGCTGGGCTTGGAGAAGTCCCCCCTCCCCTCCTGACCAGCGCGGATGAGGCAGACACAGGGACAGAGGAGACCCACCCTCTCCCAGGCATAACCAGGTGCCCAGCACTCGGCTGGTGGTTTTGCCACATCCTGCCAGCAGCCCGGTGAGGTGGCAGGGCTCGTCCCTTTGCACGAATGGGAAAACAGGTCTACGAGGAGAAGAGGGGTGTCCATCCACTAGTGAGGGGTGCAGGGCCTTGACGATGAGGGGTGTAAGCCGCAGAGCAGAGAAGGCAGCGGGCTGGGGGTAGACCTGCAGGAGCCGGCCGGGAGCTCCGCTAGCGCCCAGCACGCGTGCGCTGCGGAAGCCGTGTGTACTGTTACTGGGAGGCAGAGGACGACAGCTGATGTGGGGCTGGTCAGAGTCCCCCCACCCCTGACCCCAGGAGGAGGACAGAGGTCCCGGGCACCCAGGGTGGGGCTGAGCAGCCCTGCAGGCCAGACCAGCTCCTGTGTGTGAATGGCACGCCAAAGGCATGGGTCGGGAGGGGCAAAGTTCCTGTTGTCCTTGAATCTGGGGACTGTGGCTTGGGACTCCCCAGAACACTCCCTGCGTGGTCCCAGAGTGGCATTGTCACCTGGCATCAGGGAGACAGCCAAAGTCCAGACTTGTGGGACTCTGCCCGGGGCACCTGGTGAAGATGCTGAGGCTGGGTTGGGGGGATCCAGGCGTCCTGTCCAACCAAATGACTCTGGCCACCCCTTCCCCGCCCCCACCTCCCCAGGGAATGGAACAGGATAGTTGGGCTGGTAAAGGCAGAAGGGGGTGCAGAAGAGACTGCCCTGAGCCCCCGTGCCTGCCCTGCTCAGGCGAGCACCTCGGGTTCTTCCCGAGGATCATCCCGCCTTTCAGGGCTGTAGCTGGGTTACTCGCAGTCATCCTGATGACCGTGAGATACCGCTTGATGTATTTATTCTGGAAGGTGGGGCAGGCAGGTGGCACTGTGGTAATGGGTCATGCCGTTACCGCAGAGAACCAGCCTCGGCCTGTTCCCTTCGTCAGGCTCAGCTGTGCTCCTTTCTGGTGGGCCTGCTCTGACAATGGGGAGGCTCCTACCTGTCACGGGCACTGGGGATACAGAGGCAGGGGAAGCTGGGCTCTGGAGCCAGGAGGCTGAGTTCCACACCTCGCTGTTGGCCACGGGGAGATTTTTTTTTTTTTTTTTTTCTGTACTGGGGATTGAGACCAGGGGCATTCCACCTCCCAGCTACACCCCCAGCCCTATTTTTTATTCTTTATTTTGAAACAGGGTCTCACTACGTTGCAGAGGGTCTCACAAGTAGCTGAAGCTAGCCACAAACCCAGATCCTCCTGTCTCAGCCTCCCAAATACTGGGATTACAAGTGAGCACCACCACCCCCGACTTAACAGGGAGATTTTAAGCCTAAATAATATTGCTTCTGAGCTGGGCGCAGTGGCACGCATGCCTATAATCTCAGTACTTGGGAGGCTGAGACAGGAGGATTGTAGGTTTGACGCCAACCTCAGCAACTTTGTAAGACCCAGTTTCAAGCTCTATTTTCTTTCTTTTTTTTTTTTTTTTTTTTTTTTTGCGGTACTGGGGATTGAACTCAGGGGCATTCTACCTCCAAGCTACACCCCCAGCCCTATCTTTTATTCTTTATTTTGAAACCAAGTCTCACTAAGTTGCAGAGTGCCTCACTAGGTAGCTGAGACTGGCCGCAAACCCAGATCCTCCGGTCTCAGCCTCCCGAATGCTGGGATTACAAGCGTGCGCCACCACGCCCGGCTCCTCAAGCTCTATTTTCAATAACTAAAAAGAGCTGAGGGATCCAGGTGTGGTGGTGCACACCTATAATCCTAGTACTTGGGAGGCTAAGACAGGAGGATCACAGGTTTGAGTCTCAGCAAGTAGTGAGACTCTGTTTCAGAATAAAAATGTAAAAATACGACTGGGGGTGTAGCTCAGAGGTCGACTGCCTCAGGGTTCAATCCCTAATATAACAATAATAATAATGCTTCTGGGTGGAAGAGAGGAAGAGATGGGATGGGCACCAAGGAAGGGCACAGAAACCGGAAGCTTTTGGGGGGTGATGTCACGCCATTTGGGAGTAGGCAGGGTGTGTGTAGGGAGAACCCGGAAGCCTGGGTTCCAAGCTGGAGCTGCCGTGTGACCCCGGGCCATCCTGTGCCTGGATGAGCCCCGTGCCCCTGCTGACACGCCAGAGGCTCTCTGCGGTCCCATCCCACCCTCTGAGGTTTGGAGGGTCTCCTGGCTTCTGGGGACCGGTGCCATGAGCACAGGGTGTAGACTCTGCTCTCCGGTGCCCACGGAGGGAGCAGCTGGGGTTTGCCTCACTGCCTCTTCCCACGACAAGAACCCGGCTAGAAGGATGACAGGGCTGGCGGGGGCAAGGGGAGGCCGAAACCTGCCTCAGCCTGGTTTCTGATGTTCTCTGACCCTGGCATGGTCCTGACCATTCTGGGCCTCTTTTTTTTTTTTTTTTTTTTTTTTGCTGTACTGGGGATTAAACCAAGGGACATTCTACCTCCGAGCTATACCCGAAGTCCTATTTTTTTTTATTCTGTAGCTGAGGCTGGCTGCAAACCCAGATCCTCCGGTCTCAGCCTCTCGAATGCTGGGATTACAAGCATGCGCCACCACACCCGGCTCCCAGCCCTATTTTTTATTCTTTATTTTGAAACAGGGTCTCACTAAGTTGCAGAGGGCCTCACTAAGTAGCTGAGGCTGGCCGCAAACCTGGATCCTCCGGTCTCAGCCTCCCAAGCACTGGGATGACAAGCATGTGCCGCCATGCCTGGCTGGACATCTGTTCTTGATTTGTGCAAATGGACAGCGGCCTGTGCCCTGCCCTCCTCCCCAGGTCTGGTGGGATCCAGAGAGCTCCCTTCTCCCTGACAAGAGAGTGGACTGTGGAGGAGAGGTTGGCCTAGGTTCCCCATCAGTGTCCCCGGCTCTTCTCTGCCTCAGGGGTGATTCTGGGAGGGGCTGTGGGGCATTGGACGAGGAGCTGTTGGAGCTGAGGTACTTGTGGCCAGGGAGTTTGGTACTTATCTGGGCCAGAAGATGGCCAGGGCCCTGGAGTGTGGACAGGTGAAACTGCTCAGGCCTGGGGGCCGGTCCACTGCAACCACTGACCTGCTTCGTCTCCCACCCCAACCTGCAGGCCTGAGCCAGGGCCATGCTGAAGATGATGACCTTTCTCCAAAGCCTCCCGGGCCAGCACACTGCGCCAGGGACCCTCGACTTCCCCGGAAGCCCCCCAAAGTTGCCCTCCACGTCAGAGGCTGAGTCAGAGGCCTCCATGTCGGAAGCCTCCTCTGAAGATCCGGTACCACCCCTGGAGGCTAGGGTAGCCCCAGATCAGGAGGAGGAAGAGACTGCAAAGAAGAAGAAGAAGAAGAAAGGCCTGGC
>PVLC010046402.1:0-11446 GCA_004027655.1 Graphiurus murinus | reverse complement strand
AATTTCCCCCATCCCAGTACAGTTTCCTTTATTATTACATTGCAATGGTACACTGCAGAGAGTATTAACTCGATTCTCACTGATATCACTTTTATACATAATTAAATTCCACTTTTTTTGGTTTACTTTACCAAGTCATGTATTATTTGTACATCTATATTCCACTTCACATATTGTGTTGTGATGTTATAGGTGTTTCATAGTTTCATTGAAGACATAGTTAGGAATTTGAGGGTTTTATTCTCTTTGCCCTAAAAATGTTGTATAATATGACCAATATCTCCCCAAAAGTCTAGAATTCCCCTATGTACCAGCCCCTGGAAACCTCCATCTTATTCTCTGCTTGAGGTAGACTTTTTCATATATAAGTAAGACTTTTCCACATGTAAGTAAGATCATATAATATTTGCCTATGCTGTTTCTTTAAAATAGGTATTTTCTTCTTGTTCCATAGATAACTCTCTACTGAGTTGCTTCCCTCCGTATTTTTCTCCTTTCCACTGCCTCAAATAATAAGTGTGTTTGCAAACAAGGGTGGTTCACTAAGGATGACATGTCAGCAGAATTGAAAGAGCTCAATCCCTTGGCATTTTGTAGACCTGGACTGGTTTTATCTGGAGTACTAGGTTTGAGAGAAATAAACTTCTGTTGTGTTTAAATCATTGTTATATATATGGCAGCACTTGAAACTGATAATGTGTGTGTGACATGCACATTTCAACTTTTCCTCAATTATATGCATGAAAATGACAATGGGGCTTCCAGACAAGTGATAACAAAGTGCAACTTTATAATTGTCTGTGTTTTCTATTTTAGTTTTCCACTTCAAAATATTATGGACCTCTTCCAAGCCTGGCTGGGAATTGTCTGATAGCTGATTGTTGAACATGAAATTGCAAATGGACTGTATTGTGGTAAGGAACATTTTGAGCATGAACTCCAGATGTGTCTGTAATTTTTGTAGTCTGAGTCCAGGGACTAAAACACTATTATGAAATAAATACAGGCAGAAAATAGTCCAACTTACACTATATGAGTATGCCTTCTTCTAATTAATGTTTGACAAAATTTTCTTCCAATTCTAATATTTACCTTATGTTTTTCTAATAATTTATTGATCATTTCTATATTTGGAAGATTTTTGGGAAGTCTAACTGGGACGATATGTTTATGTATATATCCCGGAGTATCTGAGAAATTGGAATCAGTTTAGAAATTTGTCAGCTGATAAGTAATGCTCTGAAAAGGCTTTTGCGTACTCTTTTTAAAATAGAGTTTAAGTGGCTCTTATCATCAATGGTCAGTTCTTTCATTTCAAAGAAATCCTAAGAGACAAGCTGTTTATTTTGTTCCTCTGTGATTCTTCAACTAGTCTTTACACTGTCTTCACTGGAACTTAAGACAGGTTGAAAACTACATTAATTCCAATAACACAAATGAATCATAAGTAAAATGTTATACACATGAAAAAACTGATAATGAGTTGATTCTGGCTCTGCATTGCTGTCTTAGGATAAGGATTTAAATGTGATATTGCACATGACACTTGAAAAATCAATGGACATTTGCAAAGAAAATATGAAGTCTAAAGAATCATAAAATTCTAGGCAAAGGCATGTAGCTCAGTGGTAGAGTATTTGTGTAATACCTTAGGTTTGATCCCCAGAATCACAAAAAAAGAAAAAAATTTAAAATACTCAGGAGTACATGTTTCTAACCTATGCTTCATATTTTATTCCTCTTTGAAAATGTAGACCTGAATCTGATAATATAAAACCAGTATGTATTCCTTATTATTCTATAATTACGGTAAGGAAAGCATTCACCCATACTCCTGACACATGGATATCTTGAGGTTAGAATAAACAGCCCCCATTTAAAGAGGCATCAAGGAAGGTGCTGCTCTCAAGGCCCAGCCAGACTGAAATGCAGTGGGACAGAGCAGTTGTCTCTTGACAAGGCTGAGCACATGGGTCTAGCACATCCACCTTCTGAATACATGCTTAGAAAACATAGCTTCCTAGTTTTTGTATCTTACTTATTTGTAATTGACAAATAATCATGGGGTATATTTCTGAGGAACACTGTGATGTTCTGATCTATGTATACATTATAGAAAGGTTCAATCAAGCTAAATGACCACCTTATCAGCCTATTTTTGTGTGCTAATAGCATTAGAATTTTGCTTTAGGAATCTTGAAAATGTAGTACATTATCACTAACTGGGTCACCATGAAATTCAATAAGCCATTAAAATTTATTTTTCCAGTCTAACTAAAACTTTCTGCTCCTGTGTGTGTGTGTGTGTGTATGTGTGTGTGTTTGTGTGTGTGTGTGAGAGAAAGAGAGAGAGAGAGAATGTGTGTGTGTGTGTGTGTGTGTGTGTGTGTGTGTGTGTGTTGCTGAGATTGAACCCAGGGGAATTCTGCCTCTGAGCTATACTCCAGGCGCTTTTTAAATTTTGTGTTTTAAGCTGGGTGTGGTGGTAAAGGCCTGTAATCTTACTACTGGGGAGGCTGAGATGTGGAGCACAGGTTTTTGTTTTTGTTTTTTATTTTGTTTTTGTGGTACTAGGAATTTAACCCAGAGGCATCCTACTTCTGAGCTACACCCTTAGCCCTATTTTGTTTCTATTTTGAAATAGGGTCTCTGCTGTGTAGAGTACTGTGTACTGGCCTTGAACCTGAGATCCTCTTGTCTCAGCTTCCCAGGTACTGGGATTACCAACTTGCACCACCATGCCCAGCAGAAACCCTGTTTTAAAATAAAATACAAGTCAGGCCTAGTGATGCAAGCCTGTAATTCCAGTACTTGGGAGACGGAGATAGGAGGATTACAGGTTCGAGGACAGCCTCAACAAGCAATGAGACTCTCATTAACCTAGAGAGACCCTGTTTCAAATGAAAATAAAACAGAACTGGGGATGTAGCTCGGAGATAGACTGCTGCGCTCGGGTTCAATTATATATATACGTATATGCATATGTATATATATAATATATGTATAATAATATATAAATAATAGTTCCAGAGACTGTTTTTATTTACATATATGTATTTATATATAAATATATTTTATTTATACGTATATAACAAAATAAAAACACATAAATATATTTTATTTATACATAAAAACACATATATATGTATATAAAAATTTTAAAACTAGGGCTAGGCATATAGCTGAGAGGCAAAATGCCCCTGGGTTCAATTCCTACTACTACCCCTCATTTCAATAAAGAAATTTTGTCCTGAAAAAGTGCCTTGCTAGGTTGCTGAAACTGATCTTAAAGCTGTGGTCTTCCTGTCTCAGTCTTCAAAGTCCTGGCATTACAGGGCTGTGCCATGCCACTACGCCTGGAAAACTTTCTACTCTGTGATCAACATCTTTTCTTTCCTTATCTTTTTGCCCTTAGTCTCTGGTAACCATATTTCTACTTTCTGTTTCTATGAGATTGACTTTTTTTTAGCTTCCAAATGTTTATGTATTTATTTATAGTACTGGTGATTGAACCCACGGATGTTCTACCTCTGAGCTATACCTAGCCCTATTTTTTTTTTTTTAAACAAGGACATGCTACTGTCCTTCAACCTGAAATCCTCCTGTTTCAGTCTCCTAGGTACTAGGATTACAGGTGTGTGCCACTGCTCCTGGCTAGAGCTTCTACCTTTTGAGCATGTGTTTAGGAAACCTGGCATAGAAAATATAATTGCAAGGTTCATAAAGACAAAGTGTAGAAAAATAGGCTCCCCCTACCACATGTTTCTGCTGAGAAAATCAGTGCGGAAGGTGCCTCTGTTCATTATTAGGAGCATGATAATTATAAAGCTATTTCAGAGCCAGCCATATTATATAACAGTGTTTGAAAAATATTTGTTCCAGAACAACAATAGAATGTCCAAGTTAGAACATAAATTCAATGCTATTGCTTTCTCTTCTATTTGCCTCTTGTTTATATTTCTGGTTTGCATCACATCTTGTAATCAGTTGCCTGTTCATTGCACATTATCACACTGCATAAAGCAATACTTCTTATTTATCTATTTACTTATTTGGTACTGGGGATTGAACCTGAGGACATTCTACCTCCAAGCTACACCCCTAGCCCTTTTAGTGTTTGTTTTTTGAAACAAGATCTTGCTAGGTTGCTAAGAATCTTGTAAGTTGCTGAGACTGGTCTTGAACTTGTGATCCCCTGTCTTGGACTCCCAAGCACTGGGATTCTAGATATGTGCCACCATGCCCAGAGCAATACTTCTTTGTATTTATTTCTTATATACTAGGTAGGCTTTAAGATATTTGATATTACTCAGTTTGTTAAGTTTATATTATGCTTGAATATACTAAAAGATGCACAGAATTACACCGAGTAAGTATAAGTCAGACTGCTCCAACAGAGATCTGCAGTGTCACTTCACAGTGTGGAGAAAAGAAGCTGGTAAGCCATATATTGTCTATTAAAAAGAAATCAAGTGAGGTGGGCATGGAGGTGCACACCTGTAATCTCAGTACTTGGGAGGCTGAGACAGGAGGATCCCAGGTTTGAGGGCAACTTCAGCTACCTAGCAAAACCATGTTTCAAAATAAAAAATAAAATAGGACTGAGAGTGTAACTCAAAGGTAGAATGCCCATGAATTCAATCCTCAGTACCACAAAATAAATAAATAAATAAAATAAAATAAAGTAAAAAATAAAGAGGAAGAAGAAAAAAAGAAAGAAGGTGTTTGACACTCCAACTAATTATTATTATATTGGAGATGTGATCATGGTATTGGATTAAGATGTTTCAAATATTCTCACCATTCAGAGATATATGCTTACATTTTTTTTATAAAATGATGCGATGCTCATTTTATCAAAGACAAGATAGAATTACAAAATGTTCTGTGATGTGGCAAATTTTTCTAGACTTGCTTTGAGAAAGAAGGTCCAATATACCTTTTTCCTTCACCCCAAAACTACACTGTAGCATCCCAGTGTTATAAAATATGAGTTATACTTTATCTGTACCTCATGTTTCAAATCACTAGAGTGGTAACGAAATATACAGCTAGAAGGTTATGGTTGTTCCAACTCATTCTTTGCTCTTGCTAAGTGGCAAGGGCAGAGGAAAAACCACTGGAGGTGAAGAACTGGAGTTGGCAGCCTCTCTCTCTTCCTCTCCCACACCTCTTCCACCTTCTCAGCTCCTGGCCCCTCCTCGCACAATTCAGCTGTCTACTGCTCTTTTCTCCCTGACTATTTCTAGCCCCTTACATAGCCCTGGGTCCCCCTTCTCTTGCTGCCCGCGTTCTCAGGCAGAAGGAGGAGACGCGGGCGGCTGCTGTTACTGCCTCTGCAGCCCTTCTCTGTCAATATCACCCGCCCACGCCCGATCTGGATTCAGAAGTCGCACACTGGCCTGGAGCTGAGGGCGGGGAGAGGGTGGAGGCCGAGAGCCGAGGGGGAGGAGAGAAGGAGGCAAAACAGCTCCCGCGGGCTGCCGGTGCGGCTCCGCTGGGCAACTGCGCGGGCGGGAGGGGTCTTGGGTTCCGAGACTCGAGAGCCGCCCCAGTTGACTGGGTTTTCTGGCCCGCAGTCCTGTAGGGCGGGTTTACTGCCAGGCATCCTGGCCAGGTGGCAGCCGCTGGTGAGGGCAGACGCCAGCCTAGCAACACCTCCTAAGCAACCAGAGCCCAGCAAAGCAGAGACCTGCGAAGAAACCGCCTGGGAGGAGGAGAGGGCTGCTAGGAGCCTTGCTTCCCAGGGTGAAGACCTGTCACTTGGGAGCAAGTAAGTGCTTGTTTCTTGCTGTCCTAGACAGACTCAGGATGGCAGTAACTGCCATCAGCAGTCAGCTTTCTCCCATCCCTCACCCCTTCCCACTCCAAGCACATCCTTAGGAGTCCTCAGCATGAGGATGGAGATTAAGATTTTGGACAAAAAAAAAAAAAAAAAAAAAAAAAAAAGCAGTGGACTTTGATGTTTGCTCTGCGCTGTACATGTATATCTTTTCCCACCAGGCAAGCTTCTGAAACCAAAACTCTCTCTAATGTAAAATTTCTAGAAATCCAGTATTGGCAATGACTTTTCTGTTATATGACACAAGAAAAGTACAGATGGAATGAAAGGTTATGCAGGTTTGAGGACACTTTTAAGAAGGAATCCAGTCTCTTTTTCTAAGTGTCTTAGTGAGTTAAAGATCGGTGTTTTCAACATACAAAAAAAAAAAAAAAAAAATCAGTACAAAAGTAGAGGCATATTTGTGATGGGAAATGTGTGCTTAGTTTAAACAACTGGGCATTTGGGTTTTGTTTTGCTCAACAGTTTTTGTTTGTTTGTTTTGTTTTTGTTGCTGTTGTTGTTTCTTTACTTTTTGCATTGTTTTGCTCTGTAAAATGCATATCTTTTGGAAGGTTGGTTGGTTTGAAAGAAGTGATGATGTACCTCTGCTTAAATGTTACCTCCAGCTCTTAGGACATTGGTCAAAGCCGAAGGAAAGCCGAGTCCATGTGGAATTACCCACAGCCGGATAGCTCCGTGAATGAAAATCATGGAGTAAAGTCTGGATATTGGCCAGGAAAATATCTTGAAATATGAAGAAGTTTGGATGTTGTCTTTTCATGTCCCCCCCCCCCCCCGCGCCTCTGGTTATCATTCAGGAGAATGGCTTGTGGCAAACTAGAAGGAAATCAGACCCTATTATATACAGAGACCTGGGAACCATACCTGCTATGACTGGCCCTAATTAAAGGTGCTAGAATCTAGCTGCTACTATACTGGTAAGAAGACACAGCTACAGGGACTGATTTGATGAAGTCATATGGTTAATTAACACTGGAGCTGGAAGTCCAATGAAGAAGTCTTTGGGATTTAGAATTATAAAAGTTGATCTCCATTTTTGTATGAATGAAGCAAATTTTATCACTTAAGTTTCTTTTCCTAACTTGCAAATAATACATCAGAAAGTCATGCTAAGGACTAATTGACAGAGATTACATGAAGGGCTTTGTAGAACTGTTGCTTCTATGGAGAATTATTTTGCATTTTTATCAATGTCACCATTCTTACTTTCTTTCAAAAGTCTAGTACAATATGAGAAGAAAGAGTCTTTGGGAGTAGGGAGGGAGCTGGGGGAAAGCCCACCAAGTGTTGTGTGCATGTATGTCACTATCACTATTAACTATATTATGATGTGTGACTCTAATGCATCAATAAAAGTGTATAAAAATAAAGGGCCTTTAAACTGGCCTCTCTAGAATGACTAAAGGAAATGAAGTTAAAATCTCTCTCTTGCCACTTGAAGAATTTCAAGTGTATTCTAACCTGTAAGCCTCCATCCTTTTAAAAGGGTATGCTTTGGCAAGACATTCATATTTAAATACCTTTGGATATTCTCTAGATATGCGTTATCTTCTTTCTCTTTTCAGTTTCAAATTCATTTTAAGGTATGTGAGGATATTTCCTGGGGTTGAAATGATCACTGCTTTTAGATATTGCTGACTTTTTTTGTCCATTAATTATTATAGGAAAAATCAGAGTTGAGGCATAAATACTTTACTCTGGAATATAGAGATTAATTAAAATCTTACACTCAAGGGAGAGATACTATGAACCCCTTTTTCCTCCACGGATATGGCAAAAATTATAGGAGAAAGATCTGAGATTGGACATAGGCTCTGGAAAAGGGACTAAGAGATCCCAGATGACATGGTCTGGCCCCTAAGCTTATTGCTATTTAACAGTCTCCATTAAAGAATTAGAAGAAGAACAAAATACTTAGGAACTGGGCATTTTGTCTCTGAATCCTCATGTGATAAAAGATTTATTAGGGGAGTTGTATGCACTATCACTGATTTTGACCAAGTAGGATGAATGCAGTGTAAGCATACTAGAAATTAAAGCAACATTATTTTGTCCAATTCTTTTTTTAAGAAAGAAGTATCCCAACACACCTAATATATAAGATCTGCATTGCAAATGGGGTACTCAGAGGTTGATCCACAACCCTCTACCTGAGGCTGTCCCTTGAAAGCTTCTGGAAGAGGAATGGTGTAAAAGGGGCATTCTTGATTTCTGGGAGTACAATTCCCACATTTCCACTAACCAATACTGATACTGACCAGTTTGAGAAGGTCATCTATAACCCCTGCCCTCCTCCACTGACTGTCAGCAATGCTCAGTCATCCACCATCACCTGAGAAGCAGAGTTCATTTATCTTGCCTTGGTTCTCTACTCTCCTATTTGTATGAACTAACCAATATCAGCTAAGTGAAGTCTCATCTCTGCAACATTGAAAGAGGGAACCTTTGAGGTCTAAGGAATGTTTTCATCTAAGGGTTTTTAGGGACATCTTTTGTCTGGTGTATATCTCTTGGCATGCATAAGTTCATGGTTTCCATACGTTTGTCCAACAAAATTTTTTGTACTGAAATTCAAGTTCCATTATGCTATATTCCATCTTAGTATTCCTGGGAAACAGATATCCATCCCTGTTTTCCTTGTAATATTTCTAACTGAATTGACTCAGCCTAGAGCTTTGTAGACAGCTCAACTGTGGTGAGAGTCAGATGTCAGCCTGACTGTGTCAGCACCAAAGATGTTGACAAAAAAGGTGGATCCAGGGCCCTGATAATGGAAATCTGAATTGAAAGTTGTGTGATAAAGACAGGATTAGGATTAGCTAGCTTACCTTTTGCTGGCAGGGAAAATCATGGAAGAGAAAATTCTTTCAGAGTTCTCAGGAACAGAGGTAAATAGTTCCAAAAGGCTTCTAGGGTCCCAGTAAACGCACCTCAGATGAAGCTGATTTAATGGGCAGAGTCCCTGCTTGAATATATTGTGTTGAATGGAATATTTCACTCCTTCTGCTTTAGATGTTAGGCTGAGTCTCCCAGCCTACCAACCTCTCACTCTCTGAGTTCTCCCAGAGTCTGCATGGTCTAAGCACCTAATTACAAGCTATAACTTGGGCTCTGGTCTATAGCTACTGTCTTCTCTGGGCCCTTAAATCATTGTACAAAAAAATTTACATTTTTTGATGGTCGTTGTTGCACAACATTTTTTACATTTGGGGGGGAAAAATGACCATCTTAGAATGAGATAAAAACTAACTCATGCTTGTCCCAATGCATTTCATATTTCCTCTCTAGTTGATTTCCTATTTGAAAATGGGATTGCACATCTGTTACATTTGGTTCCACATTTGGAAAAGCTAGCTTACCTTTTGCTGGCAGGGAAAATCATGGAAGAGAAAATTCTTTCAGAGTTCTCAGGAACAGAGGTAAATAGTTCCAAAAGGCTTCTAGGGTCCCAGTAAATGCACCAACTCTAGAATTTAAGAAAAAAAAATCCAGTGGCATCTAAAACGGTAGAGCAAAAGGTCTTAGGGTTGCTGGTGAGTATATCGGTTGCATTCATAACAGGATATTCTTTGTATTACTCTAACAGAGACAAAAATACATTCCTTCCTTTTGAGCTCTTATATGGCCTCTGGCCATATTCTTCGGGTCAAGGGTATGACTGACTGGGTCATAAATTCTTCTGGTCAAGGGTATGACTGACTGGGGCCATGAGAATAGTTAGTTCTGAACAGTTTCTGGCTTGTCTCCAACATGCTTGTTTGGGTAGACTGGGCAAGTACAGCATGGATGTTTTCATCATATCAAGAGAAACAAAGGACCTTTCTAGTGAACCATGAGGTTTTTGTAGAGAGCTCAAGTGGACATACTTACAATGAAGCAGTTTTCCTTCATGTTCATGAAACCCTTCCCTGCCTCCATTGTCTGGCATCACAAAAGTTCACCCTGGTGAGACTCGTTTTCCACAGAGACTCAATGTTCTGTGCATCCTCTCCAGACATTCAAACTCCCACTGAACTTTCCTTGGATTCATTCTTGTAACTGAATTTGAGACCAGATGTTGATCTCAAGACTTTGTTCTATGCCTACACTTTTAGTGACTAAGTTGACTATGCCACTGTGATTGTGACCTCATTCCTGGTCCCTGGAACATAGACCTCTGCAAAGACCTAAGCTTCTCATTATTTTAATGAACCATCTCTAGAACTAAATTGCTAGACTTTATTTGGGGTAGAGAGAGTCAGTTCTCTAAAGATAATTTTTATACTTGGGAAGATATGGGACTTGTGCATTTGGATTATTGCTAGCATATGTTTGTTTATTGGATCTTTCCCCTCATTTTTAAATTAAGAGAAAAGTCTAGATTAAAATTATTAGAATTGTAATCAAGATAAAATGACAATGCACATGATAGAATTTCCTTCTTTTTTAAGATGAAATAGTATTCCATTTTTATATGTACCTCATTTTCTTTATCTACTTATTCATTGATAGACATTTAGGGTCCTTCCATATCTTGGTTATTATAAATTGTGGTGCAATCACCATAGCAATGCTATCTCTCTTATACATACTGGTTTCCATTCCTTTGTATATATACTATTTTGGACAACATGGATAAATCTGGATGATTTTATGTTAAGTCAAATATGCCAGGCAGAGATAAACAGATGTAGTTGCTCCTTGGTATGCATAGTGGATTGGGTCCAGGATCTCCTGTTGATACCAAAATCTAGAATCAAATTTCTTACATATATCTATGCACATCCTCTCATATACTTTATGTAATCTCTAGATTACTTACAATACATAATACACCGTTGATGTATATAAATAGTTGTTTATTGTTTAAGGAATAATGACAAGAAAATACCTGTTCATGTTTAGTACAGATGCCGTTTGGTCCATGGTCAGTTGAATATACAGATGCAGAACTCATGGTTACAGAGAGCCAGCTTTGCTGCATGATCTCATTCATAAGTGGAAGATAAAATAGTTGAACTCACGGAAGCAGAGAGTGGAATGCTAGTTACCAAAGGCTAGGGCTCGGAAGTGGTCAAGGAAAGAGGAGAGGATGTTGGTCAAAGTGAACAAAGTTTCAGTTAGATAAGAGGAAAATGTCACTAATCCATTATACAGCATAATAACTAAACTTAATGATAATGCAGTATGTATTGTATTTCAAAACTGCTAACCTAGTAAATTTTAAATATTCTGACTACAGAGAAATGATAATTATGTGAGTTAGTGAATATGTTTATTAATTTGATTCTATCATTCCACAAAGTATACATATTTTAAATATCACATTGTACCCCATAAGTTTACATATATATGTATATATAAATATTTATATATGTTCTTTATAAATTTAAGATAGAATTAAAAAAATAAAATATGCCAGTATAAGCCGGGCGTGGTGGCGCACGCTTGTAATCCCAGCATTCGGGAGGCTGAGACCGGAGGATCCAGGTTCGCGGCCAGCCTCAGCTACCTAGTGAGGCACTCCGCAACTTAGTGAGACTCGGTTTCAAAATAAAGAATAAAAAATGGGGCTGGGGGTGTAGCTCGGAGGTAGAATGCCCCTGAGTTCAATCCCCAGTA
>PVLC010046401.1:0-11446 GCA_004027655.1 Graphiurus murinus | reverse complement strand
GTGGCCATTCGTGTCAGGAATGTATAGTTGTGCACCACACAACAAGGTTTCAGTTACTGACAGACCCATACACATGGTGGTCCCACAGGATGATAAGGGAGCTGAAGGAGTCCCCTTGCCTGGTGTCACTAGAGGTGTCCTCAGGAGGCAGCAGCACGAGTCACTGCATGGTCTGTCATGTGCAGTGCCTAACACTTGATGACATTAAGACGACCACGGTACTGGATTATGTATTTACTATGCTGTATTTTTATCATTATTTTAGAGGGCACTTCTTCTACTTCTTATTGTTATTTGTTTGTTTGTTTATTTTTGGTACCAAGGATATTGAACCCAAGGGCATTCTACTTTTGAGCTATACCCCCAACCCTTTATATTTTTATTTTGAAATAAGGTCTCACTAAGTTGCTGAGGTTGGCCTCAACCCTCAGATCCTCCTGTCTCAGCCTCCCAAGTACTGGGATTACAGACATGTGCTACCATGCCCGACTCCTTCTACTCACCAAAAAAAGTTATGCCTCACGTGTCTGTTAACCACCTCTTTTTTTTTTTTTTTTTTTTTGCGGTACTGGAGATTGAATTCAAGGGCATTCTACCTCCGAGCTATACCCCCAGCCCTATTTTTAAATTCTTTATCTTGAAACCGGGTCTCGCTAAGTTGTGGAGTGCCTCACTAGGTAGCTGAGGCTGGCCGCGAACCCGGATCCTCCGGTCTCAGCCTCCCAAATGCTGGGATTACAAGCGTGCGCCACCACGCCCAGCTTAACCACCTCTTTTGATTGCATCAAGAGGACAGGAGAAGTGATTGACTTCAACCACCTAGGCTTGTGCAAGTACCTGCTGCAATAACTGTGTTGTGACAAAGTCACCTAATGACACGTTTCTCAGAATGTGTCCCTGACGCTAAGCCATGCACAAGTGTACTTCGCAGCCTGCTCAGTGGCACCACATTCCATCCTCATGGAGGCCAGATGGCCTCCTCTGTAGAAGGGTTGCTCCTCTGACTTTCATGAGCGTGTCTGTTCATTTCAGAGGGCCGGGTGATCATAGATATGGAACCCTGCCCTGGAGCCTGGCCAAAGATGTTCTAACTACTTCCATTCCATGCCTGGGCACACCGGGCATCCCAGGATCCCTGTCACCGCCGCCCATCCTCCCTGTCTCTGAGACTGGATCTCTGTTCTTTTGTCTTTGGTCGTCTTTCTTGGTTTGCACCCTCATGGCCATGGAGTACAAACTCCAGAACCTTGCTGAGAAAGAACAGAAGAGAGTCAGTCGTTTTTGCTCATGCTACAGAAGTCTTTTCCCATCTACTGACTTGATTAGTAGCTTATATAGGTACGGCGTGGGGGGGGGGGAACTGTATCAAAAAGTGTGCTTCCACAGGGAAGGGACGACAGGTGTCAGGAGCCTCTGGGAGCTTTAAGCAGGTGTTTGCCTTAGTCACTTGGTATCACTGTAATGTCCTGGGACCAGTGTGACTACCTGCCTTCCAATGCCCCTTCCCCTCCTTCTATCTCAGTAAAGTCCTGGACAAGGGCTCTGCTAAAAACTATCTTACCAGCTGTTGTGGCTTGGATCTGGAGTGTCCCTCAAAAGTCCATGTGTTGAAAGCATGTCCCCAGTGCAGCAAGGTTCAGGGGTGGGGCACTGGGGCACAGCGGTAGAGGTGGGGTCACTAGGGGCACAGCCTTGAGGAGTCTCTGACTCTACCCCCCCACCCCGCTGTCCGCTGCCATGAGCTGAGCCACTCTCTTCCACCATGCCCTCCTGCCACGTTTCTGCCGTGTAACATCTCTGAAATCGTGAGCCCGAAAAAACCTTTCCTCCTCTAGGTTGTTCTTGCCAGGTATTTCGATGACAATGATGAAAAGCTAACTAGTGTTCCAGCCTCCTTACAGCTAGGTGTAGTCAGTGCAGTAAATTCTAACCAATGAGAGGTAAGCAAGTGCATACAGAACTTCTAGACAGACTTCTCAGAAAGGACAAGCTGTACAACCTTGGCATTGCCGTTTTTCTCCATCCAGCCTGACATGATGACTGGAAGTTTGGCAGTCATTTTGGGCCATGAGGAGACCTTACCTTATGGCCATATTCTAGGAAGGGGCAACTGAAAAACAGAAGGAACCTGGAACCCCAGTGAGCACAAGTAGTCTTATGAGCCCTAGGCTGCCAAACTCTCTCTCCTTGTGACAAAATGAATCCTTGCAAGGTAAGTGGCCATTTTTTCAGTTCACTTTGATTCCTGAGTGTCTTCCGCTATAATCAAGGTCTTGCATCAGACCCTTGGAATCATCGATAGTTTGAGGGCGCACATCTCTTATCTGCCTGTTTCCTCTTTCATGAGCAGGCTGCAGGCACCTCAAAGAATCCTGCCACCTTCTCAATTTCAGCATGTAAGAAGAGAAGCTTTTGGCACAAGGAAGGCCTCTTGGAAGGGGGCGTAACAAAGAGTTAAATGACAAGTTGTTGCCTATGTTTAGACTTTTGTATCCTGATCTTTTACTTGGCAACTAGAACCCCCAGGTTATATTTTTTATATACATAGAATTCTGCCTCCAGAGTTGAAATCTGAGAGCTCAGCTCTTCACCAAATCACCTGGAAGGGGGTCTGCTTATTAAAGTAACAGATCCCCAGGCACACTCTCCTGAGTCAGGAGTCCAACAGAGTGCCCTGCTCTCCCTCCCACAGGCTGCCTCCTCCAGGCCTGCCCTCCACCTGTGGGTCAGGCTCCAGGGCCCTCTTGCCCCAACGGCAGCCAGCCAGAGTGCAGTCCACAGCAGGTGCTGCTGTGCCCCCACCCCTCCGGCCAACACTCCTCTCCAACTACAGCCTCCAGAGTTCCCTCCCTTTCCTCCTTCCTCCCTTCCTCCCTCCCTCCCTTCCTCCCTTCCTCCCTCCCTCCCTTCCTTCCTTCCTTCCTCCCTCCCTTTCTTCCTTCCTTCTATCTTTCCTTCCTTCCTTTTCTCCCTTCCTCCCTCTTTCATTCTTTCTTTTTTTTTCCTTTTTGGTGCTGGGGATTGAACCCAGGGGCATTCTACCTCCAAGCCACCCCCCAGCCCTTTTTATTTTGAAACAGCATCTCACTAAGTTGCTGAGAGTCTTGTTAAGTTGTCAAATTTGGCCTCAAACCTGCAATCCTCCTCAGCCTCCCAAGTTCTGGGATCACAGGCATGGGCCACTGGGCCTACCTAGAGCTTCCTGAATTTTCTATCACTTCATATCCACCCTCTGCATTCCACAAGACCAGATAATTTTTTTTTCTCTAATGAATATCAGATCAGCCTGCACAGTGGTGCAGACCTGTGATCTCAGTACTTGGGAGGCTAAGACAGGAGGATCATAGGTTGAGACTAGCCTGGGCAATTTATTTATTTATTTATTCATTCATTCATTCATTTACAGGGTCTCACTAAGTTGCTGAGTCTAGCTGTGAACCTGCAATCCTCCTGTCTCAGCCTTCCAGGTACTGGGATTACAGGTATATGCTACCACGCCCGGCTCTGGGCAATTTAACAAGATCCGGTTTAAAATAAAAAACAAACCAGGCATGGTGATGCATGCCTGTAATCCCAGTACCTGGGAGACTGAGACAAGAGGACCGCAGATTCAAAGCCAGCCTCGGCAACTTAGTGAGGCTGTCAGCAACTTAGCAAGACCCTGTTTCCAAATATTAAATAAAATAGGGCTGGGAGTGTAGCTCAGAGGTAGAATGCCCAGGGTCCAATCCCCAGCACCACAAAACAAAACATAAATAAATAAATAAATAAATAAATAAATAAATAAATAAATAAATAAATAAATAAATATAAAGGGCTGAGGGCAGCCGGGCGTGGTGGTGCATGCTTGTAATTCCAGTACTTGGGAGGCTGAGACTGGAGGATCTGGGTTCACGGCCAGCCTCAGCAACCTAGTGAGGCCCTCCACAACTTAGTGAGGCCCTGTTTCAAAATAAAGAATAAAAAATAGGGCTAGGGTATAGCTCAGAGGTGGAATGCCCCTGGGTTCAATCCCCAGTACCGTAAAAAAAAAAAAAAAGAAATAAAATAAAGGGCTGGGGGTGTAGCTGGGAGGTTGAAGGTCCCTGAGCTCAATCCCAATACCAAAAAATAATAATGTAAATCAGGTCATGGAATTCTCCATTTTGGAGTTTTCCAATGATCCTGGTTGCACTTGGCAGGATTGCAGGCTCCTTCCTGTGAGCATCTCCTTCCCCTCTCTCCCCAGCTTCACTGCTCAGTCACTTTCCCAGAATGGCCCACGCTGGTTCCCACCTCCAGGCCAGGGGCTTCATAAGCCAAGTGTGCAGCACCCCCCCACACACACACACACATGCACCTCTCCATGGAGCCCCTCCTGCCTTCAGCTCGCACTGGGTTGGCGCCTGCCTCCCTCCTTCTTTCCCAAGAGGCAGTTCCCAGTGTTCTCAGTCCCTCCCAGCGTAGACAGATGCAAAGGCCCTAGTGAAATGGTTCTTTGCACTGCGCCTGGTGGGGGCTGATCTGCTCTTTCTATTTAGATGTTTTCCCGGGCTCCTCCTGGTGTGAAATCATTCCTCCACATTAGCAAGAATGCTCATTACCAAACCAACCACCTCTCATTAGGCAAGAAATGTGTCTTTCCTGCTGAAGCTCCCCAGACCCGGGGCCATCTGCCATCACTCCCAGGGTGGGGGTGGGGTGGGCTGGAAGGGGTAGGACTAAGTTCAAGGGACAGGGTTGGCTGGAAGGTGGGGTGGCGCTAGGCTGAAGGGGCGGGGTTATCTGGACGGTGGGTGGGGCTAGATGGAAGGGGAGGGGCTGGTGGAAAGTGGGGTCAGGGTTCCGAGTGATGGAGGAAGAGGATCCCTGATGGGTGAGTTGAAGTTCTAGTGGCCACCGTTTCCGTTCAGTTCCCTCACCCCTCGCCCACCCCCCACTCTTTGTTAGACACCTTGGCTTCCAGGATGGCTCGTGGCCCTGCCTCCAACAGCTCTGTGTAGAGCAGGGGCAGGAGTAAAGCAGCAAGGGAGCAGACATCACCTACCTGTGGGATTCTCTTGAGTTCAACCTTTCCACTTTCTGCACTTTGGACGTGAGGGTTCATGAGCCCTTGCGAGCTCCGGGCCTGCTGGGCTCTCACTGCCAAGCTGGGGCCTGGAAACCACTGGAACGGCTGGCGCCCTACAGGTGTGTTGCTTGGGAGACTGTCTTCTGGGAGTGGAAACTGATTGGAAACCAGAAGTGAAATGGCTCATCCTGCAGGATGTGTATAATAAATACTAGGTAACAACAACAACAATAATAATAATTTTGCCTGCATCTCCCTGCTGTTGAAGGGAAGTGTCAGAAGCACAATTATAGTCTAGCTGGTGAAAAGGCAGCATTTGACTGCTTTAAAATAGCCTTCCTTGACTCATTAGTGGGACAAATGCCCAGGGGCAGGAGCTGTTCATTCAAACTCTGGAGCCTTATCACCACGGAAGTTCCACACGTCCTGCTGATTTCAAGTTTTTTCTCCTGAGCACAAAGGGAGCCCTTGATTCACAGCCTGGGGAAAGTGCTTACTTAACCTATGGGAGGGCGTGTCTCATCACTCATTTATCCAAAAAATATTTCCTGAGCTCCTACTACGTGCCAGGCACTATTCTCATTGCTGTGGATGCTCAGAATGGAAACAACCTGTCTTCATGGGGGTCAGTCTGCTACAGTGGAGATAGCCAATGAGCAAACTAACCCGGAAGATATTTGCAGATGTGTGCAGTAACAAAAACACTAAGCAGAGAGTGTGGACCGGTAGCTTCACCAACAACCCTGGGAACATAGAAATGCACGTTCCAGGCCCCACCAGATCTACTCAGATCTGGAACTTTTGGGTGTTTACCCAGATATCTGGATTTAACAAGCCCTCTAGGGTATCCTGATGCAGAGTTAGGACTGGAGTGACAAGAACTGGTGAGCCCTGAGAAGTCTGAGGGGGTGTTCTGGACAAGAGAACAGCTTGGCAGAGTCCTATGCCAGGAAGAGGACCCCGGTAAGCAGAGCGGAGCAACGAGGCTGGCAAGCTACAGCCCAGGGCACAAGGGCCTCTCAGCCTTCAAGAGACATTCAGCTCCTGTTCCAGACAGGCCACTGTGCCTCACCTGCTCCTGGCCTCCCCTGGTGTGGCATGAAGGCTCTGGACTTCATCCCTGCCTCCTTTCTGGAGAAAGGGCTGGGATTGGCGTGCATACACACACACACACACACACACACACACACACACACACACACACACAGCACCACCACAAGTGTTCAGGTTCAATCCTGTGTCCAGCTGGGTTGATTGGTCATTTCTCTCTCCCAGTCTACAAGAGAAAAACTGCTATTCCTAGAAATAGAGAAATGGGTGTGGAAGCAAGAAAAAAAAAAAAAAGTTGACAGGATCCAAAGGAAGAGCTGATGGGGCCCAGGGAAAGAGCCTGTGAGGTGGCCTGGGCCACAGGAGAGGTCTGGGAGGAGCTAGGGAGGGATTCTGGTGCCCAGATCTACAGATCAAGCAGTGCCCAGGCTCACACCACTCTCACCACACCGGGACCTGCTGCAGAGATGCAGTGCAAAGCCCTGCAGTGTGTGGCTGCTGCTAGCCTATCACCTTGCAGGCCACCTAGCAACCCGGGCAGGTGGGCAGATGAGCTCTAGGGAGCCCCAGGACTCTCTTCTGCAAGTTGGCATATAAACCCTCCCTGTGAGCACTGCCTTAGACAACAAGGCAGCTCCCGTGCAAAAAAAAAAAAAAAAAAAACTTCTGCCCTGGCTGTGGTTCCCACCCAGCTCACAGCCAGTGGACAGTAGGCCAGCCAGACTGCCAAGCGGAGGTCCCGCCCCTGTAGGAGGGACATGTGATGAAAGTTTAATGGGCTCAGAAAGTGGGACAGTAGGTCGGGAGCTCTGCAAGGTCACAAGTTCACTCTTCCCATTTTCAAAGTGTTTCCTGAGTACCTACTATGTGCTTGGGATCATGCTAAACCTGGAGGATCCCACATCTGTGAACCAGATGGACACAGTCCCTGCTTCCCTATGATTTACCATCTAATGGTATGAGAAAATAATAAGCAGGTGGGAAAACAGGAAAATGTGAGATTTTGAGAGTTTCTGGAGCTGACGGTGTGGGGCTACTTATCAGAAGGCTTCTCAGAGTTGCTGACCTTTGAGCTGAGGTGCAAATGGTAAGAAGTTGCTGAGAGACACAGGAAGAGAATTCCAGGCAGAGGGAATAGTGAAAGTGAAGACTCCGACAGCAGCAAACTCGATAAACCCTGCCAGAAACCAGGCCTTCCTTAAAGTGCAAGGGTGCACATCAGAAGAGGTGGCAGTCACTGTTCCTGTCCCCCAGAATAAGCCAAATGCTCACTAAGCGGTACTTCTCCAGAGACCATATCCAAGTCAGAAAAGAGACCAAATCAAAATAGAAGCAGACTGATATCGCATGCTGCTTGCAGGTCTCCGGAGCTCGCTTGTGGGGGGCACTGAGGAAGGGGGTACAGGAAGAGAGTGAAGCTAAGTGTTCTAGAACCAGGCAGATGCAAGAGTCCCAGCACTACCACTCACCAGCTATGCAACTTGGGCAAACTGCTTCACATCTCTGGGCCTCCATTTCCCCACCCCTATCTTGTTGAAGTGTAATTCCCGAAAATGAAGCTCCTGGTGTAAGCAGCTGCCCCATCTACAGGCACTGTGACTGCGACATCAAATTTCAAGCCACATTCTGTGTTTGTTTTGCAGGGTTCATTAAGTACCTACAAACCCCAGGAAAGGAAGATGACCTGGTTCCCATGCATGGGATGGGAAGTATTGTGGTGAGCCATGCAGAGTACAGAGCTGGCAAAGTCAGAAGAGGCCAGGGTCACTAAAGGCTGTCATCTCTGTGTGCCCAGATCCCAGGCTTTCTCTTCTTCCCATCAGTGCCCCTCTCCTCTTTCATTCCCTGCAGATCATGTGGGGCTCTGCTCCGCAGGGGGAAGGGCACATTCACTCCCAGGTCTGGCCATTCAACTTGTTTCAGCCCCTCCCTCCCTTAGTGATTGGTCAGGGGTGGGCCAATGAGAATCCCCCAGGAGCTTGTGGGACCATTGGGCCAAGGTTTCTCTCCTTATAAGGATTGCTAAACCAGCTGGATGGGGACCTGGACTAGGGGGCTGTCCTGCCTCTCCTTGGGTAGGTCCTCCTGAAAATAAAGTCACATAGAGGATACAGAGCCAATAAATGCAAAGAGGCCAAGATTGCTGTCATATTACCTGGAACCACCTGGGCCCAAGGCCAGCAACAGTATCTTTAGACTTTACATGAGACAATTCCCCTTCTGCTTGTACCAATTTTTTTCCCCCTACTAGAGATGGAACCTGGGGGCATTCTACCTCCAAGCTACAGCCCCAGCCCTATTTTTTATTCTTTATTTTGAAACAGTATCTCACTAAGTTGCAGAGGGCCTCACTAAGCAGCTGAGGCTGGCCTGGAACCTGGATCCTCCAGTCTCAGCCTCCCAAATGCTGGGATTACAAATGTGTGCCACCACGCCCAGCTGCTTGTGCCAGTTTTAATTGAGTTTTAGTCACTTGCAACCAAAGAGTCCTGCCTGATTCAGAGACTGCCGTATGGAATGATAGGGCTTAAGCTTCTGTGAAGCTTGTGGATCAATGATTAGCAACAGATGAGGGAACAGTAAGAAATGAGATTGACTGGTAGTGTGGACAAATATTTGTTGCTTTCCTAAGAGAACCTCAATTTATTCAGCCCTGTTTGAGGGTAGGACTGACCCCATGTGCAGTTCCAGGGTTGAGCTGAGGTTAGATCAGCTAGTCAACATTTCTCATCTCCCCTTACAGAGTGATAGGGCAGTTAATAAAGCACATGATTCAGTGTCAGCATGATCAGGGACAGTGAGGTTCCATTCTGGGGCTTTAATTCAATTATGGAAGTCCTTCCCACTGGACACAAGAAAGAAGGTGGCCTTGGAAGCTTCTGGAAGCCAGCATAAAATCAAGAAGAGAAAGCCTGCTGAGAACAGAGCCTGTTCCAATGCAGGCCCAATAAATGGAAATACTAGTGACACTGTTGGAGTCCTGGATCAAGCTATACCTGAAGGATGATGAACTACCCTTGTACAATTCAGCTACATGAACCAATAAAGCTCCTTTGGTCTTAGGAAGTTTGGTTTAGTTTTCTGTCACGTATAAAAAATAATTCTGTCTGCCTCAGATTGGACTCAAGGGGAGGCACTCATTTCCTGACCTCCTACTTCACAGAGGCCCTTATCAGCACCTAGTGTTCCATCCACCCACCCTGCAACCTCTAGAAAAATATTCTGTTCTCAGATTCTCAGGCCACCAGAATGCAGGGGGCCTCTCTGGGGCCTTGGAAGTGAGATTCCTGAAGGGGGCCAGGGGTCGACATGCAGGCTGGAGCAAGCCCAGAGCCCCCAGAGCCCCTGGAAAAGGTAATAACTTATTCTGGCCCTCCTCTGCCTTCCCCCGCCCACCCCGGGCAAGGACAG
Organism: Graphiurus murinus; assembly: GCA_004027655.1. Classification (NCBI taxonomy): domain Eukaryota; kingdom Metazoa; phylum Chordata; class Mammalia; order Rodentia; family Gliridae; genus Graphiurus; species Graphiurus murinus. The sequence continues at coordinate 1,935 of PVLC010046401.1, read as the reverse complement.
CCATCAATCCCATTTATCAGGCCTCTTATTTCCTCCTTTATCCAGCTGTCTCAGGTGGCGCCCTGCACCCTTAACGCTAATTTATGAGGGACTGAGCACTTGCAATGGGGCTGGCTGAGGATTCACGAGTCCAAGACCACCCATTCATCAGGGGAACCTCGTGGCTTGGGAGGGGGTAGAATATGATTGACTGGGCCTGAGGACGGGGTTATGCTGTCAAACATAGCAAGTTGTGGCGAGGAGGGAGGTGAAGTGGGGTGTGGAGACCCTATGTTCCTGTGAGACAGTCCTAGGCCTACATTTTCCAATCAGACAAGCAGTTTACTCAACAGTTATGGGCTTCCCAGGCCAAGGAACCCTGGAAGATGAGGAGTCCAGCCTGCCCTAATGCAATAAAAAGAATCTTTTAACATTTTTTAATACAGCTGGGCACAGTGACACACACTTCTAATCCTAGCTTGGAGGCTAAGACAGGAGGATCACAGGTTTGAGGCCTCTCAGCAACTTTGCAAGACCCTATTTCAAAATAGAACATAAAAGAGGCTCAGAGGTAGAGCGCTCCTGGGCTCAAACCCTAGTACCAAAAATAAACAAAAAACTTTGATCACATCGCACCCCCGCCTTGCTTAGGATCCTAATACAAATGGCTGTCCATTATGATGAACATAAAATCCCACTCCTTTTACAAAGAGCCCCCCACCTGGCCTGCCACCCACTGCCCTTTCCTTGCAATCATGCTCCAGCCACTCATATCTCTGCTTGTCCTTCAAACACTGGAGTTCATTTCTGCCACAGGACCTTTCCATCCACTGCCCCACCACCTGTACACGCACACCCCAGGGTTTAGCACGGCTGGGTTCCTCTCCACATCCTGGACTCAGCTCAGCTGGCATCTCCAAGGCCCTCCTCATTACGGAGGCCCTGGCCAGCGCCTGGTGCGTTGCTGGACAACACAGACGCACAATACACATGTGTTAACTGCACAAGCTCCCATCCAGCTGCATTCCCCAAAGCCAGGCTTCAGGACTAGTGGGCAAAATGAAGGGAGCTGCTCTGGACTGTGGGCTTCTGTCCAGGGTGCTGAGGGCTTATGTGCCTGTGTCCTACTGGGCTGGCTTCTCTGGGAGACAGGGGAAGGAGGCTGCTGGTTCTGGGAGGAAAGGCTGTCACCAGCAGGTTGCCATGGTAACAGCTCTTTGTACAACAAAGACCCCCCTTAAAGTTAGCGATGAGGAGATATGAAGAGATGGTGCAAGTCGATGAAGTATTGACCAGTAGCTGTGGGCAGGGAAGGACTTTTGAGTCATTCCGCCTGTCTTTGGCTGTTGTCTCTCCTGATTCCAAAGCTAGACCCTTTCTTTAGCCAACCAAGATAACAGAGAACTTTCCTTGCTGCTATTGTTTTTTGTTTTGTTTTGTTGTTTCCCGTACTGAGGATTGAACCCAGGGGCATTCTACCTCCAAGCTACATCCCCAGCCCTATTTTTTATTCTTTATTTTGAAACAGGGTCTCACTAGTTTGCAGAGTGTCTCACTAAGTAGCTGAGGCTGGCCTTGAACCTGTGATCCTCCTGTCTCAGCCTCCCAAGTACTGGGATTACGAGCATGCACCACCCCGCCCTGCTGCTGCTATTGTTTTTCAATTTTATTTTGTGAAAGAGAGGGAGAAAGAAGGCAAGCCCATGAAGTCCTGGATTCCTAACAATCTGCTTCATAGACTGCTGGGGCAGTTAATGGCTTGTCTGACACCACGCCTGTAATTCCAGTACTTGGAGGCTGAGACAGGAGGATTGAAGGCTCAGGGTCAGGCTTAGCAGTGTAACATGCCCTGTTTCAAAAGAAAAAAGAGCTGGAGGTATAGCTCAGAGGTAGAATACTCCTGTGTTCAATCCTCTGTGCCAAGAAAAGACAAAGAAAAGAAGGAAGGGGAAGGAA
>PVLC010046400.1:0-11445 GCA_004027655.1 Graphiurus murinus | reverse complement strand
CAGCCTTGGCAACTTAGCAAGGACTTTGGTAACTTAGACCCTCTTTCAAAATATAAATAAAATAAATAAAGGTAGAATGTCCTTTGAATTTAATCTCTAGTTGGAGGAGAAGAGGGGAGGAGGAGGAGGAGGAGGAGGAGGAGGAGGAGGAGGAGAAGAAGAAGAAGAAGAAGAAGAAGAAGAAGAAGAAGAAGAAGAAGAGAAGAAGAGGAGGAAGAGGAGGAGGAGAAGGAGGAGGAGGAGGAGGAGAAGGAGGAAGAAAGCATAACATAGTAAGAAAGAATAACCGAGCCAAGTAATAAGTAGGGCAAGGGAAAGCAAAACAAAAACAATGGGAAGAGATCATACGTGATATGATAACAGAGGTCATTCCCATAACCATCTTCCTGTTAAATTCCCATCTTATTCTAACCAGTTTCTGTGATCAGAAATCACTTTTGTGCTGGCCCCACCCTGCCAGCCCTGAGCCCCGACCCCTGTTGGCCCATGTGACTCATCTGCTAGGCCCTTCAGCCCCCTGCTTCTGGTCTCAGAGTTGAATCATTGTTTGCCTTTCTCCTGGACATTCCTATCTCCTTTCTCAGTATTATGGATAGCTTTTCTTATCATCAATAGAACTTCTATTATATTGTACACCCCCTCTTCCCTGCTCCTTATCCCACCTATTACAATGGCTGATACCCAAACGTCGATAATTTTCAATTTATTGCCAAAGTTTGGAACTTAGGAGTCTCGGTACAAATAACCATAAAAAATGGCATCTCTGTAAGTCAAGGTGATTCATTTACACTGAGCTGCTCTAAGGAATTGACCTCAGATCCTTTTGTGAAGGAAGGCCTTGATTTTATTAGATTAGGGAAAATATTCTTATAATTAACAGTTAACATCACAGTATTACTACATGCCTACACATTGAGTACTGTATACCAGCATACTATACTATGCATATATACTCCACTGAGCATGTTGCATACATTAGCTCATTTAGGCCTAGTACTACCCCTGTGAGGGGCATCCTAATATTTACTATGACACTTTGAGGGTGAAAGAATCTGAGGTGCATAAAGAATAACTTGGTTACCCCTGCTAACCAGATTACTAGCGGCATACCTGGTTACCCAGCTAGTAAACACAAGAGCCACATCCATCTGACCCCAGAATCCTTGTCTTGCCCATTCTGTGATCCATACGGGCAATGATCTTTGAAAGAAATGAGAAACCCAAAAGCAGAAAGACTAGGCAAATAAAATCAACAGCATCTACTTCTTAATTTTGCTTAGAGTCAGCCCTATTTGAAGTAGAACCATGTCCCCATTATGTAGCAATAGATTATCTGCCATTTTGCATTGTGGAAGTGTACCCTCCATTATCCAGGCTAATCTGGTTGGCTGTAGACTGCTGTACACAGACATTACAATGACAGACAACTAATTCAATCTTCTCTGCTAGGAAGATGCTACTGCTAACATCTCTGCAACTTTCTCCCTATAGCTTTTGATGCAGGGCACTCCACATATTCCTTCCTGCAGTACTAAGAAAAAAAAAAGTAATTGAGAATTACTGGGAAGGGAGAGAGAGTGGTAAGAAAAAGGAAGAATTATAAAAAATGGCACAAACAAAATGTTACCACACACAAAAATATTTTTAAAGAAATAAAATCAGTATATGATTGAGTATCTGACAACTTGTGATCTGGGGAGAAAAAGATATTTATGGCCCGTCACTAAATGAAGGAAATAATTTGAGTGTGCAATATAAATCATATGTTTAGATAGCCAAGGTGGGATTTTCCTTCCTATGTTTCAGAGTAGAGATGTTGGGTATTTTCTATACAAGGGAGACCTTTCTGTTTGTGATCTATGCAGGGTCGCTAACAGCAGAATCATATCATCATTCAACAAAAAATCCAATTGCTTTTAAATTACATGTCCTCCTCTAACTCCTCTAAAATCTCCATCTATTCACTGAGACATGGATAAAAAATAATAATAATGCTAACCCCTACTGAAAAATCATCAGGTGTTTCTGTGTGATGATAAAAAGTCTCCAGTTTCAGTGAAAGGGAAGCTAGGAAGCTGACTAGCAAACTCCTTGGTATCCATCAAGAATATATAATATCTAAATAAAAAGAGTACAGTGTGGGAAGAAATGTAGCAGAGACAATCTCACTGAAGTAATAATGCTGTGTGCTGGGAAGTGTGGAAGCAATACCTAAATGAAAAGCTGTTTTAAGCTAAAATAGAATGTCATAATCTATAAAAAAAAAAAACCCACACTATTAAATGTGTGTATATATATAAAGAGTCCTTAAAATATACTAAGGCAAAAACCTAATGCCTTCATTCCAAACTCAACCAGTTTCTTATTGTAACCAATTTCTATGAAACAGGGAAAGGAGCAGGAAGGAGAAAAAGTGTTTGAAAACCTGCCAGAGTAAAAAAACAACAACAAAAAAAATCCCATAATGAAATTTTGCTCATTCTTGGAGAAATGAAGTAGAATTAAATGCCCCCGTGGTGGCGGATTTCAGAACTGGGTAGCTTCCAGTAAATGAAGCTTTCCCATAACGTCAAATGCAAAAGCTATCTGATATCAACATATTGAGCCGAGTGTTTAAATTCCTATTTCCTTACACCAAATTGTTTGAAACCTTTGAGATAAAAACTTCAATAAACTAGTGTTCCAAGCTTTTAATATTTTAGTCCCTTGAGCAACCATGTCAGATTAATCTTCAGATTGCAATGGGCAGAAAGAGCATTCAAGCAAATTCTTAAAGCCGTGCCTCTCTCAAAGGATGCTGATAATGTAAGCAGTTTTATTGGCTATTAAGATTTCAAACTTTCCTAATCCTCAACCGCATTACTAGTTTTTTAAAAGGAGGGGGTGAGCAATTCCCTCCTAAAAGCAAGGCATGTACTTACTTCATCTTTGCATCCACTCAGTACTTAGCACACTGCCAGGCACACAGTAGGCATGTAAGGTACACTTTTGAAATAAATTGATGCAAAAGCCCAGGAGGGAGAGCGGAAATCTTGCTTAGAACAGCATGAGTCTCAAATCCTGGCATTGCTGGGCAACTAAGACTATCTCCAGAATTAAGATTATCGAGGTAGAGCAGGAATTTGCACGTGTATCTTCAAAGCGACATCCAGAGGATTGTTTTCTGAGCTGGTGAGCAGCCACCCAGGAACCACTTATTGGGGGGCTGGGGGGGGATTATGCTCGTCTCCGGCTTCTCCACACCTGGAAAACTCCTGCCCTGCCTCTCTACTACCAGCTCCCTCTGCCTTTTCCGGGTTCCACCACATAGCTTAAGCACCAGAAATGGCCTCTCTGGTTTAACCCAGACCCCGACCCCCCTGGCCATTCCATAGAGTTTATACAGCAGGCAAGATGCAAGCCACGCGACTTCTCCGGACACCTCTGAAGGTGAGGGGGTGGTGGCAACCAGGGGGCGTCTAGGGAGGATCGACTTCAAGGCTCAGGAGCTAAACCCCGAGGTTTCTCAGCCCTCACTCCAAAGCCTCTGCCCCAATCTCTAGCAGAAGGCTGACCAGCTCAGGAAACGCGCCACCACCCGGGACTCGGAGGAGAGGGACCTCGGGAGGTGGCCGGAAGCTAGACGGGACGAGGGACAGTACCTGGTGTGGCTGTGGTTGCGCGGACAGTCCTTCTTCTCCATGATGGCCGGCACGCAGTTGGTGAGCTCGGTCCAGTCGGCGTGCAGCCCGCAGCTCCAGCCCGTGGAGAAGCGCGAGAAGAGCCAGGTCTCCTTCTTGCCTGGCCGGTGGCAGGTGCACTTCTTCTGGCCGGCTTTGCAGCTACACGGCTGCTCCAGCCGGATGTTCTTGACCAGGTGCCGGCCAAACGTGGTGCCCCCGGTCTTCTGGATGTGCAGGAACACGATCACGTCGCGCCCTTTGATGTTGAAATCCACGAAGCGGGTCAGGTCCTTCAGGGTGAAGTTGAAGCGCGGCACGAACCGGGGCAGGGAGCCGTTTTCGGGGGCCTCGGGGTCCGGCTCCTCTTCCTCTTCCTCCTCCTCCTCCTCCTCGGGGTCCCCCGGCTCCTCGTCCTCGTCCTCGTCCTCGGGCGCCGCGACCCCCTGCGCCCCCTCGGGCGGCCCCCGGGGCGGCGGCGGCGGCAGCTGGGGTCTGCGCTCCCACTCCTCGGGCGGCGCGGGTGCCCGCCGGGCGGGACTCGGGGCGGCGGGCGGGCGGGCCTCCCCCGCGCGGGGCTGCTCTCCGAAGTTGGTGCAGGAGCTGGTGCAGGAGGGGGACACGTACTGGTACATGATGACCACGAAGAGGAGAGTGAGCACCGGCGTCAGCAGCCACTTGTTGAACCTTTCATCCATGGTCCCGCTCTCAGGCTGCCAGGTGAAGCGGCGGCGGCGGCGGCAGCGCGGACGGGGGGCGCCTGCTCGGAAGTTTCGGGGACTCCGGGGCGCGGCTCGGAGCCCGCCGCTCCTCCATGCCCCTGACGCCGAGGCGAGCGGCTTGGCTGGCGGCCCCCGCGGCACTCCGGGGGCTCACCGAGCCCCGGGCCTGCGAGCCGAGCCGGGAAGGCGGGCGCCGGCGAGGGCTGCGGCTGCGGCGTGGGGCGCCTGGCGCTCCCGGGGGCGCAGGGCTCGGCGGGCTCCGGCTCCGGCTCCCGGCTGCCGCCCCGGCGCTCTCAGGCCGTGCAAAGCATCCCGCCGGCGGCTCGCAGGCGCTCAGGCGCTGGGGAGCGGGGCGCGGGTCCTGGACCTGCCCGGGGCAGCCGGGCAGCCGGGCAGCTGTGGCGGCGAGCGCAGGGGCTGCATGAGGCTCGCCAGGGCGCCCGCCAAGGGCGAAGGCGCGGCCCGGCCCCCGCCGCCCCGGCCGCCTTGGGCACCGCGCCCGGCACGCGCACCCCGCACCTTGGCCCGGAGGTCGCCGGGCGCAGCACCCGCGGCGGTGGACAGCGCCCGCCGCAAGTTTGCAGAGCAGCCCCCCCTCCGGGCGGCTGCTACCCGCGAGGCGTCTCTGCGGAGCCGCCCCTCCCGGTGAGTCCCGCGGCTGCTCCGGGTCCGGCCGCCCAGGCACGGGCACGCAGACACACTCGCGCACACGGGCTGGCACCGCCACAACCCGCCAGCCGGTGTGACTGGAGCCCTGCTACCCGCAGCAAAAACCTGCCCTAGGTACGGAGCATGCGCCAAAGCCTTCCCCAGCCCCGGAGGAGTTTCCAGGGGAGGAGTCCGCGGCTCCGCGGGGCTCGCAGGAGGCAGCTGGGGGTGGGAATCCCTTCAGCTGGAGAGTGGAGCGATTGGGCAGAAAGGCTAAGGTGGAGCGACCAGGGGCGCTGAGAAGGGCTTTGCTGGCCGATCCCGCACCTCTAAATCGGCAGCTTTCTCCGCGCGAGAGTGGACAGGAACCTGGCCGGCCTTGCTTGCGGGAATAACACCCCACACCGCTGGAACCCCCACCACCATCACCACCACCACCACCTAGACTAGACTTCACAAGCGTTAGCAGGTCCCTTCTGGAGGAAAAATTGACTCCAGGCTCCATTTGATTTCCATCCAAGACATCCTAACTGGTGCTCAAATTTTATTCCTGTCCTTTCTTAGCTATGAACTTAGTGTGTCCAACTCTACAACTTGATTCAACCAGCATCCATTAAGCACCTACTGGGTATCGAGCTCTGTGTTAAATGCACACTTAATTTCTTTCAGTACAGAGACACTTCAACCCACAACCATGCAGGACATAAAAGGAGCTTAGGGGTCACCTTCTAAAATTTATTCTAATATGCATTGAGCTCCTTGATGTTTGAAACTCACTCCCTCCCACCAATGTGAAAGATAAAATCTGCTCTTACCTGCATTTCGTAAATTAAGCCCTAGCACGGCACTGTAGCACACAATTGTAAGGCTTGGGAGTACTTGGGAGGCTGAGACAGGAGGATCCCAGCTTGGAGAACAGCCTCAGCAACTTAGTGAGGCCCTCTATAACTTAGTGAGACCTGGGTTTTTTTTGTTGTTGTTGTTTGTTTGTTTTGTTTTGTTTTGTTTTTGCGGTACTGGGGATTGAACTCAGGGGCATTCTACCTCCGAGCTACACCCCCAGTCCTATTTTTTATTCTTTATTTTTGAAACAGGGTCTCACTAAGTTGCGGAGTGCCTCACTAGGTAGCTGAGGCTGACCTTGAACCCGGATCCTCCTGTCTCAGCCTCCCAAATGCTGGAATTACAAGCGTGCGCCACCACACCCGGCTGAGACCCTGTTTAAAAACAAAAATTAAAACAAAAATAAAGCTAGGAGTGTAGCTCAGAGGTAAAACGCCCCTGGATTCAATCTTCAATTCCATAAATAAATAAATAAATATTATTCTTTGTATGCAGATTGTGTGTGTGTGTGTGTGTGTGTGTGTGTGTGTGTAATTGGGGATTGAACTCAGGGGCATTCTACCTCTGAGCTAGACCCTCAGTCCTACTTTTTTTTATTCTTTATTTTAAAACAAGGTCTCACTAAGTTGTGGAGGGCCTCATTAAGTAGCTGAGGCTGGCCCAGATCCTCCAGTCTTAGCCTCCCAAGTACTGGGATTACAAGCGTGCGCCACCACACCCGGCTTGTATGCAGATTTTTTTTAAGTTTATTTTTCAAGTCTTTAAATTTCGCATTTACCCCGAACTTATGCTTAAAATCAACTTCTGTTTTTTCAGATAATAAATAGATACACCATCAAACTGGAGTAACTGCCCCACCACAATCCCCCGACCTGCTTGGCCTGTTTTCCAAGTGAAGGGGGCGGTGTATTGAAGGAGGGGTCAGTGCCACCTGAATCCCTGGATCCCTAAGGAGGCCAGGTGGGAAGGTGGGCTCTGTGAAGGTGGGGCATGCCAGGTGCAGTAGGTTATGACTGCCAGGGTAGCCAGGCAAGAGGCACGTTGGCCCAGGCAGTCCTTGTTTCTTCCTGAGAACAACAACAGTGGTCAACACTGTGTTGATCTCTTCCATTTATCAGTGTCCTTTGTAGCAATCCGTTAAAATCCAGAGCTCTCTCTGTTTCTGTCTCTCTGTCTCTCTGTCTCTCTGTCTCTCTCTCTGTCTCTCTCTGTCTCTCTCTCTCTCTCTCTCTCTCTCTCTCTCTCTCTCTCTTTCTCTCTCTCTCTCTCTTGCCCATGGGAAGTTTATTTTTATTGTTCTAAACAGGTTGGGTTCTTCTCAACCAAGCCTCCTGCTTCCTTTCTTGTTTTTGACTCTATAAACAATAACAACTGTGCCCTTCCTGGTACTGCGGGAGACTGTATTCCTAAGGAAGGTGTTGGGTGAGATGAACCAGCTTCTCTAAAGCATCTTTGATTCTATTTCTTTTTCTCTCACTTGAGTTTAAAATCCTATTAATGACATCGCACTATAATTCAAAGAAAGAAATTGTGATAGAATAAGAACCCAACAATTATTTCCTGAATACATACGGTTAACAGTTAACAGCAATATATATACATACATACACAATTATCCATATATACATACACAAATATATATGTGTATGTATAGATAGATGATAGGTAGGTAGATAGATAGATAGATAGATAGATAGATAGATAGATAGATAGATAGCCCGAGCCGAGTGGCACACACCTGTACTTTCAGTACTTGGGAGGCTAAGCCAGGAAGATTATAGGTTCAAGGCCAGCCTCAGCAATGTATTGAGGCCCTCAGAAACTTAGTGAGAGATCCTGACTCAAACTAAAAAGATAGGGCTGGGGTGTACCTCAGAAGTAGAATGTCCCTGGGTCCAATCCCCAGGGAGCTGTGTGTGTGTGTGTGTGTGTGTGTGTGTGTGTGTGTGTGTGTGTCTGTGTTTATCACTGTTTTAGTTGAGCAATAAAATAACTATACATTTTATATTGCCTTACTTAAGAATTTTCTTATTTTCTCTAAAATTGCCTCACATGGCATGGACAAATAGAACCTTGTTAGCCATCCAAATGGATAACCAGAGTGCTCCTGGTTAATTTGCACAGTGGAAAGCGCTTTCCTAGACATCACCTCATTAGCTCCTCAGAATAACACTCTAAGGAGATTTAAAAAAAAAAGTATAATGTTCCATTTCAGAGATGAGGAGACTGAACCAAGGAAAGTTAGGTGAAAGAGAAGTCAGGATTAGGAACTACTAACATCTCTGCATACATTCCAATCACCATGGTAGAAATCCAGTGAACATCAACAACAGAACTCATAATTTCCTCCCTCCCCTCTTGAGACCTTCTGAGTCAGGAAGCAGGAAGAGACAACAGAATTGCACTAGAACAATTAAATTACTTTCCCTCTCCTCTGGCATTATAGGCAAAGCCGAGTAATTCTACATCCTGCGGTATTTTGGTATGTACTCTCATCTGTGAGTTTCCAGATAAACAGAGGAAAGACAATAACAATCATAAAATGATTGTATCATGATTAAAATAAGCCATTTAGGAGAATTCCTAAAGAAATTAGTATAGCAAATGTAATAGCTTTGTTGCTGATACTACGTATGCATCCATAAATAAATATACCTTTAGCATTTTTCAAAGATCTATTTTTGCTTTTAGTAAAATAGCTAATGGAGTGCCACCATTCCCTTGAGGTAATCACAAGGAAAACAACCCATAGAATGAAGTCAATTACGTAGATAATTCAGGCATGTACCCGGGTATTCATTTTTAATGGTAGGTAACTTTGGTTGGGTAAACACCGTCTGTCCCAGGTGTGGTCTCCCTATTAAAGTTGTGGGACTTGGTGTTAACCTAATCGAAGCTCTTAAATCATGCGATAAACAGGCTCCCTTATCTACAAGGGCAGACCTCACATTCAGGCGAAAATGAATAGAAACTTTCTAAAATTGAATGAGCTCCAGGTAAAAAGGAAAAACATGTTTGCATTCAGCCTACTATAGTTACTCCACGATGACACCAGCTGGCAATTGTTTCTGGCTAACAGATTGCAGCTACTACGATTCCTACACAAATTATTAAAATAATAAAAATAATGTTTTCAAAGAGCTTTCTTCCACTTCCTTTGCCAGTCTAGCAATGAGCTTAACACTATCTGTGAGGCAATTTGTTCACCTAATTTTATGCCTTAATAAGCTTTACCACAATTATTTTCCTGCCTGATTATTTCTCTGCCTTAACTTTAGTCTCTCTCTCTCTCTCTCTCTCTCTCTCTCTCTCTCTCTCTCTCTCCTGTTCTTCTCGAATATTCTCAAACCTGTTAACAACATTACACTCCCCCAGGATTCAAACTTTTGATTAGAACAGTCCCCATTTAATCAAGTTCAATTGGGAGATAAAATTGCATCTCAACTTCTCCGTTTTCCCTTTGGTGCCAGAAACTGCCTTTGAGAATTTCAAGGAAGCCCTGGAGAGATTAACAATCCAAATAATCACAGAGAATAGTTTTGGATCCCTACATTTGCACACAAGAATATATAGATATAAATGCCCTTCGATGCCAATGAAAAACAAAATAGATTATGTCAGCCATTGGCAGCGTGAATCTCTCTTTCAAGAATAGAAAATGCTCTTATACACTGAAATGACTTCTTTCTCATTTTTGAAAACAGCCTCCCACCCAAGAGCCCCTAGGGTAGGCAGTTTGCAAATAGAAGCAAAGTGGTAGCTTTCTTTTTTCCTTTGGAAGTTAAGCAAAAGAGTTTGTATAGTCAAGGCAAACTGCAAAAAGAATTGTGATATACACACTAAATATATTCCAGTTCAATACATGATTGTAACTTTGGGGCAACCATGAGCCTAACTACTGCTCCCCGTAACATTCTGTTTATATGAATGGCCCTCTTTTTGCTTTGTGATATAATCCTATCTACCATAGATGGCAGTTTATGAGTGAATAATGGAAACTACTCTAACTGTATGTGCAATGTATTCGTTGCCTCAGTTTAATATAAGTAGGTGCACTCATCTTTTCACAATAGATATGCATTATTTCTTCGATAAGAACTGTTGAGCACTTATTGTATACTGGGTACTGCCCTGAGTACTTTGAATATACCATTAAATAAGACCAATAAGGACCCTACCCTCATGTGTCTTATATTCCAACCGTGGAAAAATAAATGATGAAGTTATTTCTTTTTTACTTATTTTTAATTTTGAAACAGGGTTCCGCTAAGTTGCTGAAGGTCTTGCTAAGTTGCTGAGGATGGCCTTGAACCTGTAATCCTACTGTCTCAGATTCCCAAGTATTGGGATTACAAGTGTGTACCACCTCCGTCCCACCGGTGCTAATGATGAAGTTATTTCTTATTTGCAAGATTCATTCATTCAATTCAAAACTATATGTTGAGACCCTCACATGTGTCAGATACTTTTCGGTATACTGGCTATACTGGTGAACAATAAAGACAATAATTTTTGCCCTCAAGATTTAAATGCCAGCAATATAAAACAGTATGGAAGAAGTGAGCGAAACAATGGGCAGCAGGTCATGTTAGTGCTTGTGAGACAACATGGGAATCTTACTCTTGGGAGAAAAGAGAACCCCTGGAGGATGTCAAAAGTTTCCAAAGGAGATTTTGGCTGTTTTCTTGAGAACAGACTGTGAGAGGCCACGTGTAGAAGCAGAAACACTAGTTACGTGGTTACTCCAGTGACCAGGTGAGAGATGACGATGGCTCAGACCAAGACAAGGTGGCAGCACAAGGGACCATGGGAAGTGGCCAGATTGCCTGCATTTTTCAGGTCAGAAACATGGATATTCCCTGGTAGTTGAATGTTGACTATAAAAGAAAGAGAAGAGTCAAAGATAACACCAAGATTTGGGAACTAAGTGCTGCAAGGATGAAGTTGCCATCAACCAAGGTCACTCCAAGAACTAGAGAGGAAATAAAAAGGGTGATGTGACAAAGATAACATGGCAGGGTGCTTGCTTTGGTAGCATGTAGACTAAAATTGGAACAAAATAGAGATTAGCATGGCCCCTGTGCAAGAATGACAATAAAATTCATGAAGCGTTCCATGTTTGTTTATTTATTATTTATTGGTACTGGGAAATGAACCCAGAGACATTCTACCTCTGAGCTCCAGCCCTAGCCCTATTTTATTTTTATTTTTTGAAACAGGGTCTCACTAGGTTGATGAGACTCTCACTACTTGCTGAGGCTAGTCCTGAGCCTGCGAACCTCCTGTCTCCGCCCCCAAGTACTGGAATTACAAGTGTGCAAGACTACACCCAGCTAAGCATCTCATATTAAAAAAAAAAAAAAAATGTTGAGCTGAGCATGGTGGTGAATGCCTGTAATCCCAGTACTTGGGAGGCTGATACAGGAGAATTGCAGTTTCAAGGACAGCCTCAGCAACATGGCTAAGACTCTCAGCAACCTCGGAGGTAGAATACCCCAGGGTTCAACCTCCAGTACCACAACGAAGAAGGAAGAGGAATAAGAGAAAAGGAAAAGAAGGAGGGGGAAGAGAGG
>PVLC010046399.1:0-11445 GCA_004027655.1 Graphiurus murinus | reverse complement strand
AAAAAAAAAAAAAAAAAAAAAAAAAAAAAAAAAAAAAAAAAAAAATAGGGCTGGGGGTGTAGCTCGGAGGTCGAATGCCCCTGGGTTCCATCCCCAGTACCACAAGTACCTGTAATGTATGTCTTTAATTTCTATTTTTCTTTTGGGTTATTTCCTAATTAGTTATTATCTTCTGTTTTGCTTTTGTTTTTTTGCAGTGCTGAATCCAGGGCCTTGCATAGGCAAGTGTTCTATCACTGAGCTATATACCCAGTCCCTATTTTCTGCTTTTTTTTTTTTTTTTTTGCGGTACTGGGGATTGAACTCCGGGGCATTCTACCTCCGAGCTATACCCCCAGCCCTATTTTTTATTCTTTATTTTGAAACCGAGTCTCACTAAGTTGCAGAGTGCCTCACTAGGTAGCTGAGGCTGGCCGCGAACCCGGATCCTCCGGTCTCAGCCTCCTGAGATTACAAGCGTGTGTCACCACGCCTGGCTCCTATTTTCTGCTTTTTAAAAAAATTATTTTTAAATTTTTGTGGCACTGGAGATGAACCCAGAGGTATTCCACCTCCAAGCTATACTCCCAGGACCTCACTAAGTAACTGAGGCTGGCTGCAAACCTGCGATCCTCTGGTCTCAGACTCCCAAGTACTGGGATTACAAGCATATACCACCATGCCTGGCTTTATTTGCTTTTATTTGGTTATTTTTATATAGTTTATTTTATTATTTTATTTTATGGTTCTGGGGATTGAACTTGGAGCATTTTACCTCCAAGTGTATTATTAAGTTGCTGAGGCTGGCCCTCAACCTGTGATTCTCCTGTCTCAGTTTCCCAACTACTGGGATTAGAGGCATGTGCTTCTGCTTTTATTAATTTAGGAAATTAACCCTTTATTTATCTATTGGAAGTTGCAAACTAGTTTTCTTAGTTTCGTGTGTGTGTGTGAGAGAGAGAGACACACACACACGCACACTCGGGGTTGAATCCAGGGGCAGTCTACCTCTGAGCTACTCCCTTAGTCCTATTTTATTTTTTCTTTTGAAATAGTGGCTCTCTTAATTGCAGAGAACCTAAATTGCTGAAGCTGGTCTCCAAACTGCAATCCTCCTGTCTCACCATCCCAAGTACTGGGATTACAATTTTGTACCACCATGCCCAGCTTTCTTAGTTTCTTATATGACAAAATATCTTTGCCTTATGAAGAATTTTTTTTTTTTTCGGAACTGGGGATTGAACTCAGGGGCATTCTACCTCCAAGCTATACCCCCAGCCCTATTTTTTATTCTTTATTTTGAAACAGGGTCTCTCTAAGTTGCAGAGTGCCTCACTAGGTAGCTGAGGCTGGCCACGAATCTGTATCCTCCGGTCTCAGCCTCCCAAATGCTGGGATTACAAGTGTGTGCCACCACGCCTGGCTCTTATGAAGATTTTTTTTCTCCTGTAAATTTTGTTTAGTGATACCATATATATATTTTTTTTTTCTTTTTTTTGAGGTACTAGGGATTGAACCCAGTGGCATTCTACCTCTGAGTTATACCTTTTATTCTTTTGTTTTGTTTTGTTTTTGTTTTTGCGGTACTGGGGATTGAACTCAGGGGCATTCTACCTCCAAGCTATACCCCAGCCCTATTTTTTATTCTTTATTTTGAAACAGGGTCTCACTAAGTTGCGGAATGCCTCACTAGGTAGCTGAGGCTGGCCACAAACCCGGATCCTCCCGTCTCAGCCTCCCGAATGCTGGGATTACAAGTGTGCGCCACCACGCCCGGCTATCATTCTTTGTTTTTGAAACAGGGTCTCACTAGTTGCAGAGGGCCTCATTAAGTAGCTGAGGCTGGCCAAAACCTGTGATCCTCCTGGGATCACAAGAATGCGCCACCATGCCTGGCTCCCATCTTTATCACATATTACATTTCCCTATATGGTTGAGAATATCTGGGCTTTCTAATTTCCCTACTTTTGGGTGTGTGTGTGTGTGTGTTTCTGAGGATTGAACCCAGGGGCATTCTACCTGTGAGATATACCCCCAGCCCTATTTTATTCTTTATTTTGAAATAGGGTCTCACTAAGTTGCAGAGGGCCTAAGTAACTGAGGCTGGCTGTGTCCTTGTGATCTTCATTTCAGCCTCCTGAGTACTTCCATCTTTTTTACTGTTCACCGACATTGCACAACTTAAGAAGCACAGCTATTGAAATTAAGTATTGATTTTTTTTTTTTTTTCCCTAGAACTGGGGACTGAACCTGGGACATTCTACCTCTGAGCTACACCCCAGCCCTATTTTTTATTCTTTATTTTGAAAAAGGGTCTCACTAAGTTGCGGAGGGCCTCACTAAGCAGCTGAGGTTGGCTGTGAACCTGTGATCCTTCTGTCTCAGTTTTCCAAGTACTGGGATTACAAGCATGCCCCACCACGCTTGGCTTGTTAGTTTATTAATAGTTAAAGATTAAGTACTGAAAAATGCTTTCTAGTGGCACAGGTATGGAAATAGAGAAGAAACTGATCAGACATTCTTTGCTAAATGAATGATGTACTGACTGCTACAGTGAATTTTTTTTTTTCTTGGTGCTGGGGGTTGAACCCAGAGGCATTCTACCCCTGAGCTACACCCCCAGACCTATTCTATTTTTATTTTGAAGCAAGGTCTCACTAGGTTGATGAAAAGTCTCACTACTTGCTGAAGCTGTCCTCAAGGATCCTCCTGTTTCAGCCTCCCAAGAATTAGGATTACAGGCATGCCCCACCACGTCAAGCTTACAGTGAATTTTTTTTTCTTTTTTTCTTTTTTTTGTGGTACTAAGGATTAAACCCAGTGGGCATTCTACCTCTGAGCTAACACTCCCAGGCCTATTTTATTTATTTATTTTTTTGCGGTACTGGGGATTGAACTCAGGGGCATTCTACCTCTGAGCTATACCCCCAGCCCTATTTTTTATTCTTTATTTTGAAACAGGGTCTCACTAAGTTGCGGAGTGCCTCACTAGGTAGCTGAGGCTGGCTGCGAACCCAGATCCTCTGGTCTCCGCCTCCCAAATGCTGGGATTACAAGCATGCACCACTACACCCGGCTATTTGATCTATATTTTTTTTTGGAGGAGGAGATTACTGGGGATGGATGCTATACATCTGAGCTACACCCCTGGCCCTATTTTATTTTTCATTTGGAAACAGGGTCCTGCTAGGTTTCTGAGGGCCTCATTAAGTTGCTGAGGCTGGACATGAAAACTGTGATACTCCTCAGCCTCCCAAGTACTGAGATTACAAGCATGCACCACCATGTCCAGCTACAGTGACTATTTTAGTTAGTTGAAATAGCCATTTAAATTATTAAAATGAAGCCGGGCGTGGTGGTGCACGCTTGTAATCCCAGCATTTGGGAGGCTGAGACTGGAGGATCCGGATTCGCGGCCAGCCTCAGCTACCTAGTGAGGCACTCCGCAACTTAGTGACACCCTGTTTCAAAATAAAGAATAAAAAATAGGGCTGGGGGTATAGCTCGAAGGTAGGACGCTCCTGAGTTCAATCCCCAGTACCACAAAAAAAAAAAAAAATTATTAAAATGAGAATGGCCTTGTAATTAAAAGTATATTACCCAGTACTTGGGAGGCTGAGGAAGATCATAGTTTTTCCAGGATTGCAGGTTTGAGGATAGCCTCAGCAAGTAGTGAGACTCTCATCAACCTAGCAAGACCCTATTTCAAAATAAAAAAAATTAAATAGGGTTGTGGGTGTAGCTCAGAGGTAGAATGCCCCTGGGTTCAATCCCCAGTACCCCCCCAACACACACACACACACACACACACACACACACACACACACACAGAGTATATAAACTGGATGCATTTGTGCATCCCTGTAATCCCAGTACTGAGACAGAAGTATCTCAGACTCAAGGCTAGCCTCAGCAATTTAGCAAGGTCTCCTAGCAATTTAGAGACATTATTTCAAAATAAAAAATAAAATTGGGCTGGGGATGTAGCTTGGAAGTAGAATGCCTCTGGGTTCAATCCCTACTACCAAAAAAGAAAAAGAGAGAGAGAGAAGGAAAAAGGTCTGGGAGTGTATTTTGGAGAAATAATGTCCCTGGGATCAATCCATAGTACCAACCAACCAACCAACAAACAAACAACAACAACAAAAAAACCCCAGAAAAGTATCAAATGCTTTTTATTATCTTAGAATGCCTGAAGAAACAACAGAGTGTGGTGGTGTCCCTTGTAATACCAGTACTTGGGAGGCTGAGACAGGAGGATAGCTGAGATAGGATAGCAGGCTGACATAGGATCACAGGTTTGATACCAGCCTCAGTAATTTGGTAAGGCTGTCAGCAACTTAGCAAGACTCTGTTTCCAAATAAAAAATAAAATAGGGCTAGGGGTGTAGCTTGGAGGTAGAATGGCCCTGGGTTCAATTCCCAGCACCACACACACACACACACACACACACACACATACAGACACACACACACACACACACACAAGCAAAGATAAAACGTTTTAATAAACGTGATGGGTGTGGTGGTGCACACTTCTAATCCCAGTACCTGGGAAGCTGAGACAGGAGGATAGCAGGTTCATCGCCAGCCTCAGCAACTTAGTGAGGCTCTCAGCACCTTAGTGAGACCCTGTTTCCAAATTTAAAAAAATAGGTTTTGGGGTCTAGCCCAGAGGTAGAAGGCCCCTGGGTTCCATCCCCAGTATCACACACACACAAAAAAAAAGCCTGAAGAAAGTATTGGCCTTGCCAACTGATTTCATGTAGAAGCAGGAAAATTCGCTAATAAGTGTTGAGAGGGGTATTTATGGGTAAAAAATTATAAATTGCTACTTAGTTACTTTTTTTTTTTTTTTTGCCGTACTGGGGATTGAACGCAGGGGCATTCTACCTCCGAGCTACACCCCCAGCCCTATTTTTTATTCTTTATTTTGAAACCGGGTCTCACTAAGTTGCGGAGGGCCTCACTAGGTAGCTGAGGCTGGATTCGAACCCGGATTCTCCGGTCTCAGCCTCATGAATGCTGGGATTACAAGCGTGCGCCACCACGCCCGGCTTATTCTTTATTTTGAAACAAGTTCTCACTAAATTGCGGAGATCCTCACTGAGTAGCTGAGGCTGTCTGCAAACCTGCGATCCTCCTGTCTCATCTTCCCAAGTACTGGGATTACAAGTGCGTGTCTCCACGCCCGGCTATGAAGGTATGTTTAAGGGCTACAATTCAAATAATAAACTGAATAGTAGAGGTGGCTATACAAGGTTCTTTTTGTTTGTTTGTTTTTGCGGTACTGGGAATTGAACCTAAGGGTATTCTACCTAGGAGCTACAACCCCCAGTCCTATTTTTATTCTTTATATTGAAACAGTGTCTCACTAAGTTGCAGAGGGCCTCACTAAGTAGCTGAGGCTGGCCACGAACCTGCGATCCTCCTGTCTCAGCCTCCCAAATACTGGGATTACAAGCGTGCCACCACCATGCCCGGTTATACAAGGTTCTTCAGTCATTTAATATTTAGGTTACCACAGTCACAAAACCATCAAAAATAACAGTTGGTCACAAACACATGCATAGTCATATTCAGTTAAAGATCCTTCAGAAAACCACCAACCCATAGCCTCCATATGCCACTCACAACTACAGATAGCACATTATACAATTCCTGGCAAAGTCACAAACACATTCATACATCACTTTCAAATCTCCACATGCAATCTCAAATACGCCTCACGCCTAATCTAAAAATAGACACTTGCCTGGGAAAACCTCTCGCAGCAACACAACTCTTTCACACAATCTGACGCAACATCGCGCAGAGTGGCACGTACCCCAAACGCAGCAGGTAGGGTACCCGGTGCCACCCCAACGAGCATACACACACAGCACCCGCTAAGTGCAGGGAGCCGCTCCGCGCGGCAGAGCTTCTGCGGTCTAACCGGCAAACCCCCTTGGCGGAGCACCCTCCGCGACACGCCCACGGACCACACCCGAGGCCCAGCTCCTACTGATCGCAGCGTCTGCGATCGCGGTTCCCTCCCCAGAATTACCAGGCCCGGCTGGCTTCCCGGTTTCCGCCCCCGTCTCCCCACCCGGCTCCGCTCCCTCAGTCGGCTCTCCAGGGCCCGAGCTCCCGATTCCTTCCTCGGCCTCAGACCGCCTAGGACCCACCGGCCTCACCCCCGGCCGCGGCAACGCGGTCTGCGCCTGCGCACTCGCGCCGCGGACTCGCGCTCCCAGGAGTCCCCGGGGCCGCGGCTCGGGGCTGCGCGGGCTGCGTGTCTCCCGGGCCCCCAGACCTGCCAATAAAATGCGACCTCTGGTCTTGAGGTCACCGTATTCTGAGTGGTGAGTTGAGGCCACGCAGGTCCGGGAGCTCGGATGGGGCGACGTAGGCAGAAGCCCCAGGCGTGGCGGGAGCGAGCTGCCCCGGAGTGTTTGTGACTGTGGCCGTGTGCGCGCGCGACGGGGTCGGGGTGTGCGTGCTCGGTGTGGAGGGGCTGACTGCTTCTGTTTGGGCTCTTGGGACTGAGTCGGGTTGGGGCCATTTGACGCTGGTTGGGGGTGACAGGGGAGTATGTCATCCTGTGACCTGGTGACCCCGTGTCAGCGCTGTTGTGATTAACTGGACTGTGATAAAAATTAGCCCAATGTAGCTTTATTTTCTTAACTCTTAGGAGGGTAGCAGTTCTGTGGCTGTGCTGTGTATCCTCCTGCCTCTGCGTCTGAGTACCTAGGATTACAGGTGTACACCACCATGCCCAGCTTCAAAGGAAAATCTTATATTGAAAAAAGGTCAAGTGGATATGGTGGCACAGACCTGTAATCCCAGTACTTGGGAGGCTGAGATAGGAGAATCGCAGGTTCGAGGAGAGCCAAAATAAGTAGTGAGACTCTCATCAACCTAGCAAGACCCTGTTCTTTTTCTTTTTTTGCAGTTCTGGGGATTGAACTCAGGGGCATTCTACCTCTGAGTTACACCTCCAGCCCTATTTTTTATTCTTTTTTTTTTGTGGTACTGGGGATTGAACTCAGGGGCGTTCTACCTCCGAGCTATACCCCCAGCCCTAGAATGCCTCTGGGTTCCATCCCAGATACCACCACCACCAAAAAAAAAAAGCCGGACATGGTGTTGCACGCTTGTAATCCCAGTACTTGGGAAGCTGAGACAGGAGAATTGTAGGTTTTCGGCCAGCCTCAGCAAGTTGTGTGGCCCTCTGCAACTTAGTGAGACCCTGTTTCAAAATAAAGAATAAAATAGGGTTGGGGATGTAGCTTGGAGGTAGAATACCCCTGAGTTCAATCCCCAGTACCATAAAAATAAAATAACATAAAATAGGGCTGGAGGTGTAGCTCTGAGGTAGAATACCCCTGGTTCAATTCCCAGTACCAAAATAAATAAATAAAATAGGGCTAGGGGTGTAGCTCAGGTAGAATGCCCCTGGGTTCAATCCCAAGTATTTCTCTCTCTCTCTTCTCTCTCTTCTCTTCTCTTCTCTTCTCTCTCTCTCTCTCTCTCTCTTTCTCTCTCTCTCTCTCTCTCTCTCTCTCTCTCTCACACACACACACACACACACACACACACAAATAAAAAGAAAAACCCACTATGAAATACATTGAAAATTTGTACTAATAAGATTTCATTCACATATTAATGATGATCAAATAATTTATATGCTGAGAAAACATACAAATATAAGAAATATATTGAGGTCTTTATTTCTGTTTCAGAACATTTTTAATATATTGAACCAACATATTAATGACTTTCATTTCTTTTCTGGTTGAATATTAGGATATTCTGAATATGATAATTGCTTTATTTTTATGAACATTAATGGCTATTTCATATACTAGTTGTGTGTGTGTGTGTGTGTGTGTGTTGCTAGGGACTGAATGTAGGAGCATTCTATCTCAGAGCTGCATGGTCACACATGCCTATAATCCTAGTACTTGGAGACTAAGACAGGAAGATCACAGGTTCCAGACCAGCTTCAGCAACTTTGACTGTTTCAAAATAAACATAAAATAGGGCTGGGGGTGTAACTCATAGATAGAATGTCCCTGGGTTTAATCCCCAGCCTCCCCCTAATAAAAAATAAAGAAAGAAATCACACTGGTGAGCCGGATGTGGTGTCGCACACTTGTAATCCCAGTACTTGGGAGGTTGAGACAGGAGGATTGCAGGTTCATGGACAGCCTCAGCTACTTAGTAAGGCCCTCCGCAATTTAGTGAGACCCTGTTTCAAAATAAAAAATAAAAAGTAGGGGTGGGGGTGTAGCTCAGAGGTAGAATGCCCCAGGTTCAATCCCGGTACTGGAAAGAAAAAAAAAAAAAAGAAATCACAATGGCTGTTTTTGGTGTTTCTTTGCAGAAATATAAAACCCCATGCTTAATATCACATGGAATATTAAGGTATCCTGAATAGCTAAAATAGCCTTAAAAACCAAGCTAGAGGACTTACACTTCCTGTTTTCAAATTTTATTACAAAAGCAACATAATAGCCCGGTGTGGTGGCGCACGCTTGTAATCCCAGCATTCGGGAGGCTGAGACCGGAGGATCCGGGTTCGTGGCCAGCCTCAGCTACCTAGTGAGGCACTCCGCAACTTAGTGAGACTCGGTTTCAAAATAAAGAATAAAAAATAGGGCTGGGGGTATAGCTCAGAGGTAGAATGCCCCTGAGTTCAATCCCCAGTACCGAAAAAAAAAACAAAAACAAAAACAAAACAAAAGCAACATAATCAAAACTGTACAGTAAAATACATAAAAAATACTGTACAGTACTATACTGTAAAGACAGACTTATTAGGAATAGATTAATAGATGACCTATCAATTCCACCTAGTGTTGAATTGAAATCCCAGGAGATTTTTTTTTTTTTTTTTGCTGTATTGGGAATTGAACTCAGGGGCAATCTACCTCTGAGCTATACCCCCAGCCCTATTTTTTATTCTTTATTTTGAAACAGGGTCTCACTAAGTTGCGGAGTGCCTGGCCGAGAACCTGGATCCTCTGGTCTCAGCCTCCTAAATGCTGGGATTACAAGCATGCACCCACCACGCCCGGCCCCAGGATATTTGAAAACATGCCTATACAAAAATTTGCACATAATTGTTTATAGCAAGCCAGGCATGGTGGTGCATGCTTGTAATCCCAATACTTGGGAGGCTGAGACAGGAGGATTGCAGGTTTGAGGCCAGCTTCAGCAAATTAATAAAATCCTCAGTAAACTAGTGAGACACTGTTTCAAAACAAAAAATAAAATGAGTCTGGAGTTGTAGCTCAAAGGGAGAATTTCTCTGAGTTCAATCTCCAGTACAAAAAAAAAAAAAAATTTTTTTTTTCATAGTAAGCCAGGCATGGTGGCACATACATGTAATCCCAGTACTTGGGAGGCTGAGACAGAAGGATTACAGATTCAGGCCAGCCTCAGCACTTTAGTGAGATCCTCAGGAACTTACCAAGACCCTGTTTCAAAATGAAAAGTAAAAAGGATTGGGGGGTATATCTTGGAGGTAGAATGTCCCTGGGTTTAATCCTCATTACTAAAACAAAACAAAAAAATATTCAGCCAGGTATGGTAGTGCATGCCTGTGATCCTAGTACTTGCGGCCCTCTATACCGTCCACCTCCGATACTCTAAACTGCAATACTCCAACAGCGCCCCCTACCAGCTTGAAGCTATTAAAATAGTTGTTGCCCCATTTTCCTAACAGTAGTTAGGGTCTTCATCAGAAGGGGACTTAAGATAGGACAGAGGACCTAGGAACAAGTGGAAAAGGCATCTACATCAACCTTGTTCTGTTAACCAGCTGCTTCTCTGACAAACCAAAAGCCAATAAGACCCTCACAGTGTCTACCACACAGCTTCTAGCCCTAGATCTAATTCCGTCCCATTGTCAAGCAAAACGTAGCTCAAAAATGATGCCCCAATTCCAAATATAAATATTCTAAAACCGCTGGAAGGAACAAAGAAAGAGAAATGCCCCCCTAACCACTGTCCTGCACCAGATTACCTGGCGACTAGCCTACCAACCACGGCTTACATGACTACTCCTGTAGCTACTCCCCTTTCTTGTCCCATAAAAAGCCCCAACTCTCTAAAAAAAATGAGGCTTTCTGACTCTCATAGGATCTCTCCCCAGTCAGATGCCTCCTTCCAGTTTATTCCTGAATAAAGCCTCTTCCTTGCTGTCAGGCTATGCCTTCTTTGTCCCCATATATCCCAACAGGGATCATACATGTAATCCCAGTACTTGGGAGACTGGTAAGGAGGATCATGGATTCAAGTTCAGCCTCAGCAACTTAGATCCTCAGCAATTTAGCAAGACCCTGTTTAAAATTAAAAAGAGCTTGGAAATAGAATGCTCATGGATTCAATACCCAGTACCCTCTCCCTACACACATCCTTTATTCTCATTTAACATAACAAACTCTCCTACCCTTCTTTTCATGGTAAATGCATCATTATAAGACAGTTGCTAGCCCGGCATGGTGGTGCAAACTTGTAATCCTAGTATTTGGGAGGCTGAGACTGGAGGATCGCAGGTTTGCAGCCAGCCTCAGCTATCTAGTGAGGCACTCCGTAACTTAGTGAGACCCTGTTTCAAAAAATAAAGAATAAAAAAATAGGGCTGGGGGTATAGCTCGGAGATAGAATGCTCCTGAGTTTAATCTCCAGTCCTAAAAAAATAAAGAGCTGGGTGCGGTGGCACACACTTGTAATCCCAGGATTTGGGAGGCTGAGACTGGAGGATCTGGGTTCTTGGCCAGCCTCAGCTACTTAGTGAGGCATTCCGCAACTTAGTGAGACCTGGTTTCAAAATAAAAAGAATAAAAAAATAGAGCTGGGGGTGTAGCTTGAAGGTAGAACGCCCCTGAGTTCAATCCCTAGTACTGAAAAAAAAAAAAAAAAAAGAATGAAAAAAATAGGACTAGGGGTGTAGCTTGGAGGTAGAATGCCCCTGAGTTCCCTCCCCAGTGCCACATACACAAAAAAATAATAACACATGTAAACATATGTGTATGTATGTATATTGTTACAGTTATAATGGTGTTCAGAGCTCTTTTCCTCAATTCAACTAAATAGGAAAATTGATTTAAATAATAAACAGCTCAGTTGCAGCTTTAACAAAAACTTTATTACAAAGTCAGTAGGAAATAGAAAAGGATGAGAAGAAAAGCAGCGTTTCTTACAGACAGGCTGGAGAGCCCAAAAGTAGAATTCTGCTCTCCTTTCAGATCCTGGCCTTTTTTTTTTTTTTTTTTTTTGCGGTACTGGGGATTGAACTCAGAGGCATTCTACCTTTGAGATACACTCCCATTCCTATTTTATTTTTATTATTTATTTATTTATTTATTTATTTATTTATTTATTTAGCGGTACTGGGGATGGGGATTGAACTCTCAGGGGCATTCTACCTCCGAGCTACACCTCTAGCCCAATTTTTTTTTTTTTTTTTTTTTT
>PVLC010046398.1:0-11447 GCA_004027655.1 Graphiurus murinus | reverse complement strand
GGTTTACACAATAACATCTTCCTATTGCTTTATACTTATGCCAGATTTGGGGTTGACCTGTTTTCATAAGGCTTTAAAACAGAGCACCTCACTGCAGGACAGACCCACATGCTTGAGAATAAATTAGGACTAAGCCAGTTTTCCCAACCGTGAAACTTTTACCAGGTAGTCATCTTTTGACATTGGGCTTTTAAGATCACATCCCTGGAGTTCTCTGATATGCTGAATAGTACTGAGTTTAGGTTAGTCAGAAAGAAGAGGGCTGATTCAAGTGCAGAGATTTTAATATGTGGTTCCAGAAAGTCTGCATATTTCACTGTGAGGTTTGGACAAGAAGCCAAGCCACTGGCTAGACTCTAATGGCCAACTCTTTATGTAATTGTAAGATCATTTGTTTGATATAATTAAGAGGGAAAAACCTTTTCCCACATTGCTTTCCAGTGACCACAGAAATATGCCAAAATATTTCACAGTAAGGCAATGGCCTCAAGGAATGCTCCATTTTAAACATATACTACTTAGTATGATTTACTTATAGAAAATACATGTCTTTCCCTACAGTAAAGTATAGGTAAGGAAAATCATGCACTTTGAAGTTCAATAATACTATGTTCTTCTCTAAGCTTTATTTAAGATCTATGACGTTGGGAAAAGTTATTTAAATAGTCCAAACTTTATATTTTTTTATCTTAAAATGGAGCACAAACACCTGCCTCCTCAGATGCTTGTCTGGTTAACTGGGATGATGTAAAGCATTTATTTATTCCAGAGTATGGCACATAAAGGTCATATCAGGTGTCCTTAGATGCCCAAGACAACAACCTCCTCTTTGTGCTCAACCCAAAGAGACAAGCCAGGAAATGATGAAGAGCTGAGCCTAATGAATGCAAAAGCGCCACCCCAAACAACTGCAGTGTTTCCCCGTGGCCTCCAGGCTGCAGTCCTCCCAGACAGACAGAAAGAACAACACGTTTGCACACTGCAAAGGAAGCAGCTGTTTTACATGGCCACAGCAGATTTTACCAAGAAAAATGTCAACAGTGTAGGAGAACCTTCACTCCTCTTCCCAAGCATTCAATAACCTTTTGAGTTATCACAGAGCACATTCTAAATTCCTAGTCTTGCCAGAAGTCGCAGGTGGTTCCACAGGCCTAGAACCCGCACCACAGCAGAGTGAGCAGCTCTCAGGGGCATGGGCCATCAGGAGGTCCACGTGTCACATGTGAAGGTCATAGGGAGGGAAGGTTCTTCTCTGTGAGTTAGGAGGCTCCAGAGAAACAGGACAGACAATATGTGTATCATCCTGAGTAAGTCAGGGCAAACAAAACACTTTTCTTCCACATCACTAACCTCATGCGGTGTGTTAACACTGTAGAGACAGTATATTATATTTTTTTTTGTGCTGCATTGGGGATTGAACCCAGGGGTGCTCTATCTCTGATCTATACCCCCAGCCCTATTTTATTTTTTATTTTGAAACACGGTCTCACTAAGTTGCTGAGGCTGGCCTCAAACCTGTGATCCACTCATCTCAGTCTCCCAAGTACTGAGATTAAAGGCACACACAACCTGGCTCAGTATACTTTATTTTTGCCAGCTATTTGACAGATCACTTATGATATCCTTCTGGACAAGAGAACAGTAGATGGGATAAGAAACATGGAGCCAGCTAATCATGGACAGAAACCATGAGCTAAAATAAGCATTTCCTCCTCTAGACTGATTTTCTCAGGTATTTAGTCCCAGGGACAGAAAGCTGACTGACACATAGTCACATTCCTGAGGACACAGTGGCTCCCCAAGGCCCACCCCTAAACACCACCACTCTGGGGATTACACCCCTAAACACCACCACATAGGGATTACAAATGGACACCAACATTCAGACCAAGGCACTGCCACATTCTTTCCCACAGCAGAGGGCAAAACTAGGACATACCTGCAGAAATATTAAATGGAAAAGCTCATGTTTCACTTGAGAAAAATCTTCTGAACAGCTAGGGCCACACATGTATAGGAAAGTTCATTTCACAGGAGTGGAGCCACCATCACCGCCGTTGACACTGAGCCTGGGCCCACCTAAGACAGGCAGCAGCACAGGAAGGGAGTGGTGACCCAGGAGGAAAGGCAGCTCGGGGTGACCTCATTTCAGACAATTGTCCTCACCAACTGCTTATGCAAAAAGAGGCATTTCCCCCCAATTTTCTCTCCCCATCCCCATTTTCAGGGATCAAAACTTGCCTTAGCAGCCCTAATGTTACAGAACTTAGATTCAACATCAACAGCTAATCTCCTCCTGACATCCCAGGATCTATGCAAACCATAGATCCAACATGCCTCTGGTCTCCAGGGCCCAGCAGACTGAAAACAAATTACATATTTTTTTTTCTTATTAAGTCTTTGACCAAGTATAAAGGCAATATTCTTATTATCAAACGTTCACAGTTTCATAATCAGTTGTATTCATTTATTTCCATGAATCCAACCACACAAGTATAACACGTGAGCATTTACTAATAAATCTATATTTCTACATATATTACAGTGGAAGTAAAAACCTATTAAATAAAACAGCACCAATCCACATAATTGAAATCATTTTGTTACACAAATTGATTTTTTTTAATTATATTGGCTTCTCACCTGTTCATTCTGCTAAAATCATGTATTAGTTAATCCTTCCACTGGATAAAAATTGAAGCACTCATTATGCATTTTGCAAAACCCATATAAATACAGGATTTAGTTTATAATAATGTGTTTATATTAGCTCATCAATTGTACCAAATGTACCATATGAATACAAGATGTTAATATAAAAGAAACTGAGGGGATAGGAGAACACTCCTTACTTTTGTTCAGTTTTTCTAGAAACCTAAAAGTGCTCTAAGAAATAAAATCCTGTGTGTGGGTGTGGGTGTGAGTGTGTGTGTGAGTGTGTGTGTGTGTGTGTGTGTGTGTGTGTGTGTGTGTGTACGCACATGCACTCACTTGCACATGGTACTGGAAATTGGATTCAGGGGTATTCTATCTTCAAGCTACACCCCCAGCACTTTTTTTGGTTTTGGTTTTGGTTTTGTTTTTGGTTTTGGTTTTTTAAACCAATTCTCACCAGACATGGTTGCGCACGCTTGTAATCCCAGCATTTGGGAGGCTGAGACCAGAGGATCCGGGTTTACAACCAGCCTCAGCTACTTAGTGAGGCCCTCCGCAACTTAGTGAGACCCTGTTTCAAAATAAAAAATAAAAAATAGGGCTTGGGGTATAGCTCGAAGGTAGAATGCTCCTGAGTTCAATCCCCAGTACCGAAAAAAGAAAAAAAAAAATTCTCACTAGATTGCTGAGAGTCTCACTACATTGCTGAGGCTGTCCTTGAGCCTGTGATCCTCCTGTCTCAACTTCCCAAATGCTGGGATTACACATGTGTGCCACCACACCCAGCTAAAATCTTTTGTTAAAAAAAAAAAAAATTAAAAGGGTCAGATTTTCATCAGCCCTCTGACTATTTACCCTTGGGCCACAGAGTTTGTCCCCTGCATTTATAAGTGTTTACAAATATCCTTCCATAGTGACACAGAGATGCTCCAGATGGAAATAAAACCTTCTATTTAGCTTGGAAATTGTCCCAGCACATGACATTGTCACAATCCTGAAGTTTAACCTTCTCCTACCCAATTAAATAGAAGTCTAGATGTCCTTAAAATCCTCCAGGACAGCGGATTATTTGTCCTATGGTTACGAACTTACACATATTTGGATTATCTGATCCCCTTTCTTTAAACAATCTCCTTAGCCGAGCGTGGTGGTGCACACTTGTAATCCCAGCATTCGGGAGACTGAGACCGGAGGATCCAGGTTCTCAGCCACCCTCAACTACCTAGTGAGGCACTCTGCAACTTAGTGAGACCCTGTTTCAAAATAAAGAATAAAAAATAGGGCTGGGGGTATAGCTCGGAGGTAGAATGCCCCTGAATACAATCTTCAGTACAGCAAAAAAAAAAAAAAAAAAAACAATCTCCTTCACCCTTCTCACCCTTCTAGCTCTCTCAGTAGTTGTACCAACCCATCCTAAACTGCTCTCAGTATCCAGGGACGCTCTTTTGGTCCATTGAGGTAGCTGTCTCCATGGGTTGAGTGCCTCTCACATACAAGGCAGTGTGGCAGGTCCTGGAGATACAGATGGGTCTGAGGCAGACCGGATTCCTAGGCTCAGCAGAGAGTGTGGATGTTTAACAAGTTTTACAATACATAAACAACCCTATGTTTATCACTTCCATGATGTGCATTCAACAAATATTGGCCAAATGGACAAATAAACTTGACTGACTAAGAAAATAACCTGGTCTCAGTCAACATGTTCCTTTAAATCACCTAGAGTTTGCCAAGAAAAAATAATACCATAGACAAAGTAACGAATGGATACGCAATCTGAGTATCTTTAACATATTGGTATAATTGCTTACTTGACGTAGTAAGTTTCAAATAAGCCCTGCCTATTTTTATTTAACAAATATTTTCCCCTCCAGTTAACAGTTTTGACTGATTAAATGACTGTCCCTGAATGCTTCATGGGTACACTTAAGGCCAGCTAAATATATACTAACGTGTGTTGGGTTTTCGGATGTTCAATCAAGATAAATGGTGAGCAGACTCTTTCTGTCCTATCCACAAGGCGAGGCAGTAATAATGCACAGGAGCATCAAAGGGTGCATGTCTTTTCCCTCAGCTATTTTCAGGTGGAGCTAAGACATGGATGGACCCAGGGAGGGAGCCGAGGGGTAGACAGAGAATAAAGCACGGGAGGAGCCCCTGCAAGGAGGAACCTGAGGACAGAGCAGCGCTTCTCAAAATAGCCCTTAGCAACATCTGATTACTTTTCAATAATCTTTTTTCATCAAAGGAGGAGTTCGGGGAGCCCGTGGGGTTTCTAACCCATGGAGCTACAGGGAGGATCATTTCCTACCTCTGGCCTTTCCAGTGTCCCTTCAGCTTCCTTTATGAGCAATCCGTGTCTGAATCCCGCAGCGAGTCCACTGTGACAGCAGCGCCTGCTCAGCTTTTCTTGGATTAATCAATCGCCCTTTCACGCAAATTCTTTCGACCTTCAAAAGTAACCTTTGTTGGTGGATTGTACTCTTGCTTGCATGAAAGAAACCCAATTGCTAAATCTGATCGTTATGTTATTTCTATGTCTAGCTTACCAAAGATTAATTTTCTACTTTCCAAATTAGATCAAAAAGCAGATTTTTGTTCCTGTTATCAGAATGAGCCCTTACCTGGGAAACCAGACTCAACAGATATGAATAAAATAGAAACCAAGTGTTGGTTTTATTCCCACCTTTCCCTTGACCTAATTAGAATGAGTGGGAATAGATCTCACCACATGTGCCTGTGGCTGACGGCCAAGTGGACGGCAGGCAGCACCTGACAACCCACCTGTCCTACAAGTCCCACCCAACCCTGTCACATCAATTTCTCCAGCCAAAACTTGGTCCTGTGGCACAACCAGCTGCAATGAAACAGAAAGAATTGGGACAAGCTGGAAAGTTGACAGGCAACAGGCAGCAAGTCATTGTCAGACTCAGCAACACATCTATTCAGATAGTAGAACACTTTTGCCCACCTAACTCCAAGATGTGTTCAAATTACCCAAAGATCCTTATATCCACATTTGTTGTCACATCCAGATGAAATGGTCCCATGAACAATAACCATGTCCGTTTTTTCATTTACATGTCTGACCAGCTCTCTTCTTCACCAGCCCTACTGTATTAGTCTGTTTTCTGTTCCTATAACAAAATACTCTAGACTGGGTATTTATAAAGTAAAGAGGTTTTTTTAAGCTCACAGTTGCAGAAGATGAAAGACCAAAATCATATAGTCCCATCTGTTTGGCCTCTGGTAAGGGCCCCCATGGCTGCTATGTCACAACATGGCAAAGAGACAGGAAGGGAAATGGCCGCCTACAAAAGAGAGCAAACTCATGGAGTGACCTCACTTTGTCCCAGCTCACTCTTCTGTGGACAAACTGGGGTCCCATGAGAACTGCAATAATCGTTTCTGGGGCAGCACCCCCCACTGACTTAACTACTGCTCCCTAGACCCCAGCACTTAAAGTCCCACCATCTCTTAATACCAACGCATTGGCGACCAAGCTTCCACAACATGCAAACCACATTCAAACCATGGCATCAACTTCACTTTAAACTTGAATTTTCCACAAAGTAGAGGTCTTCTCATTTGTTTTGTTGTGTTACTCACTTTTGTGTCTGAAATACAAGAGCTTGCTCAATAAATGTGTGTTGACTTGTCCTGTTGGCTGGTTTTAATTTTTAAATCACAATTTATTCAACTTTTATTTCCAGTGTCATATTTTGTATCCATTGGGGAGAGAAAATTTGATATTTAGAATTACTAAATTTAAAGTCATAAGACAGTAAAGTGTATATATCTCTTCCCCAAGGTTCCAATGGGCATAAATATGAAGATGGTTTGAATCCTCCTAATCTTCTAAAGTGTTTATCGTGCACGCATAAGCAGAGGGACACAGAAATGCTTGCAGGCAAGTTAAACAAGGATCCCTAGTACTCATCTGCTTCTTGGCTATCTGAAACATTTAGCATGGACTAAAATGGATCCATACATTTCTTCCTTCATCGAGGTACACCGTATCAATAATAATGCCCTTGGGAATAAGGCATTAATAAACTTAGAGTTTTATTTTTTTTAATTATCTCACATGCAAAATTATTTAGATACAATAATATGCCACCTTCTTTTTCAAGTAGAAATCATGGGCATGTTATCTATCTTTTTAATAAGATTATAATCCCATGGCTTCTTTAGATCAATAAGAACTAGGGTATCGATCTTTAGTTTTCTGAAATGTGGCATGTTTGAAAGCAGATACAAATTTCACTTTCTACAAAGTGTGGAGTGCTTAGCCAAGCACTTTCAAAATACTGTGTGATTACAGTAATGAGTAAATAGCGAGATAAAGCCATATTTTGTGTTTAAACAGAAGCCAGAAGATAAAAGAACTTTTATCTTTGTTTTTTGACACCCTTACACATTTATACATAATGGAGGAAGAGTGCCACCTAGTGGTGTAAGGTATAAACTGCATCCACTGGGGTGCAGGCTGACGTTCTTCCAGAAAGTACTTTAGCCACACGTTTATTAAAACTTATTTCTAGTATTTTTGAATACTGGTATCGTCTATTCTTGAGAGTGATGCTTATCATGGAAATTAAATATTTGGAGTTAACTTTATATACTTGAGTGTTTCCAAATAAAAAATACATAGATGTTTAATACATCCAAGAATTCAAAAAATAATAACAACAAACTTTCCAAGCAATGATTCTAATGTCTATGAATCTAATGTCTGTTTGGCAAAATGTGCAGGTTTAAGTAGTTATGTCAGCTATCTTACTAAAGTAGCTTTTTAGGTGATCTGAGATTTAATTTCACACTTATGTATCTAAGTACAAATTCGCTTCAGTAAAGGGGTGTTGCTTTCATAAGCAAGAACCCAGTATTTCACTGAGACTATTTCAAGAACTTGGAAGTATCTGTATGGAGCTACTCTGAAATTCCTTTTTCTCCCAGTGGCTGTTTCCATATGCATGTGTTTTATACATGTCTGGACAAGCAGCAAGTTAATAGTTGGGCATATTAAATTTTCTGTAGTAGAAACTAGTTTTCATTATATAGTTTGTACTTTTGTTGATAATAATAGTAGTGAGGAGAAATAATTTTTTTAAATTATGAACGCCCTTTTGCATATACTACCACTCCTAAATTAAATGTAAATTCAACTGAAACTTCATACTTTAACTCAGTCTATAATCATGACTATTCTGTCTGTCCTTGAGTTCCTGATATAAAAAGATGGAATTGTAAAACTCAAATTGCACCCATAACCATTTTGCTTTTATTTCCCAGAACCCTTTTGTTTTTGTTTTAATTCACACACACACACACACACACACACACACACACACACACACACACCACACCAGGCCAATCACTGCATCCCTCCCCTTAGCCCTTGAGATAGTTTCAAGGTTGTTCAATGTGCAACTTCCATCAACAATATCTTTACCAGAACTGGCATGATCCTTTCCCCAGAAGGGGCAACGATCCAGCCATAACAAACTTATTGAAGCAGGAAATGAAGTCAAACACGAGACAAAAATGGGGAAAGGGCCCTTGGGGCAGGAGTCTCTGATCTGCCTGCGTACCTGGTTCTCTCCCTTAGTTTCCTTTCCATAAATCTCTATGAGACAAAATCTACTTTCAGGTATGTTTCCGCAACCCAGGGAGGACTGGCTCACTTTGCATTTTAAGCCAGGCATGCTACCACCCTGCTCAGAAAATCTCCATTGCTTGAAAGTAATCCGCACTTTATGGATTTGTGATCTCGCTCTAATCTACCTTTCCAGCCTTATCTCAGTCAATCTAACAAGCTGAATTCTCTTTTATTTCTTCAAAATAGCCAATACAATAATGTACTATGTGTTTCAAAAAAGCTGGAAGGATTTTTCTGTTTTAATCACAAAAAAAGATAAACATCTGAGAAGATAGAAATGTTTACCCTGATTCAAACATTATATAGGATATACGTGTGTCAAAACATCACATGGTACCCTATAACTACGTACAATTGTTATATATCAATTAAAAATTAAGTCTTTAAAGAAAACCACTCAGCACTTTTCTTTATTCATTCTGCCCCATAAAAATCATTTTCTATCTCCAGCCACCCCCGTTTCTGCGTTGTGAAATTGTATACACTTTTCAAGATCAACTACAAAGGATTCCACAAATCCTTCTTCATACTCCATAGATGAGTTAAGGTTAGGTTCAGCTTACTATAAATGAAAAATTAAAAACACAGTGGCTTAAAGGAGTGAGAAAAGCAGCCAGGTGTGGTGATGCCCACCTGGAATCTCAGTACTTGGGAGGCTGAGGATCAAGGCCAGGCCTCAGCAATTTAGTGAGGCCCTGGGCAACTTAATGAGACCTCATTTCAAAAGAAATAAAGTAGAGCTAAGTTGTAGCTCAAAAGTAGAATGACCCTGAGTTCAATCCCCAGAACCACAAAAGAAGAAGAGGAAGAGGAGCAGGAGAAGGAGGACAAGAGGGACGACGAGAAAAGGGGGTAGAGAAAATTTTAATTTTTAATCATATAAAAGGAGCCTGCGTGTAGGCATTTCTGGGCTGTTGCCACAACACTGTGGACATCAGTGTATTCGTTTTTCTATGATACATGACAAATTAGCACAGACCTGATAGCTTTAAACAACACACACTTGTGAACTCACAGCTTCCGTGGGTCAGGAGCCTGAGTCTGGTTTAGCCATGTGAAAGCCTGAAACCAAGGTGTGGCTGAGCTGCATTCTCTGAAGATTAGGAAGGAACCTTCTGCCAGGATCCCTCAAGCTGTTGGCAATTTTCATTTTCTTGTGGCTGGAAAATTCACAGAGTGCTGCTTCTTCAAAGGTGTCAATAAAGAAAAAGTTCCCCTCTCCCCTGCTTGGAGTCTGTAAATTCAGGGAGGAAGGAGGTTCCCCTTTAAAGGAATCACCTGACCAACTCCTGCCTACCTAGGATAAGTTGTGTGTGTGTGTGTGTGTGTGTGTGTGTGTGTGTGTGTGTGTGTGTTACTGGGGATTGAACCCAGAGGTATTCCACCTTCAAGCTACACCCTCAGCCTGGTTGTATTTCTTATTTTGAAACCGGGTCTCACTAGGTTGATGAGAGTCTCACTACTTGCTAAGGCTGTCCTCAAACCTGCAATTCTCCTGTCGCAACCTCCCAAGTACTGGGATTACAGGCATGAGCCACCGTGCCCAGCATAAGCTCCCTTTGATGAGCAGGAAGTCAACTCATCCGGGACCTTAATCATACCTGCGAACCTTTTCCTCTGCCGCATAATCTGATATAATGACGGGAGTGACAGCCCGCCTTCTTTGCCATATTCTGTGGTTTAGAAGAAGCGGGGCGCAGGTCTCATCCCAGCTAAGCAAATGGGCGTTATACCAGGTGGTGTGACTCACTGGGGTCACCTCAGCATGAGTCTACACACTCCAGGATCTACATCCTCTATTCCCTACTCTATCACTGTTTTCCATCCTTAAGTTTCCCTCAGGTCCAAGAAGACTGCTAGAGCTCTTCACCATCACATCTACTTAACATCTCACTATTTCTGAAGATGTCCTTGAACCTGTGATCCTCCTGTCTCAGCCTCCCAAGTACTAGGATTACAGGTGTGCACCACCACACCCGGCTGTGTGTGTGACTTCTGATGGATTTACTTATCAGCAGTTAATTCAGTTGGAAAGAAATAGGGCAAGAAGCAGTATTCCTCCCAACTGAGTTAACTGCTTATAAGTAAATCCATCAGAAGTCACACACACAGCCGGGTGTGGTGGTGCACACCTGTAATCCCAGTACTTGGGAGGCTGAGACAGGAGGATCACAGGTTCAAGGACATCCTCAGAAATAGTGAGATGCTCATTAACCTAGTGAGACCCTGTTCAAAAATAAAAATAAAATATGGCTGAATGTACAACTTGGCAGTCATGTGCTCCTGTACCACAGTACCACAAAAAAGGGGGAGGAGGAGAAGGAGGAAGAGGAAGAGCAGGAGGAGGAGGAGGAGGGAGAGGAGTTGTTTCACATAATGTGTTCACTTACATCTTTTTAGTCTCAGGTGCAGAAAATAAGCGGATACTTTATCTTAAAAGTTAATCTGTCGGCAACTCTAAATGACCTAGTGATAAAAATAACCCTTCCCCCCAAAATATTTTGTCTTTGGTCTAAATTCTAAATAATTGCTGCAGTTACTGCTGAGTTTTAATAATATACATGGAAGTGTCTAATTAACACTTTTTTTTTTTATTACTTCTCCTCTAGTAAAATAGTATTCTGCTTGTAAGTTAACTCAAAGATCTCCCAGTTAGATACTTAGCTACTAATACATGAGCATTTGTTCCAGAGAAAGCTCGTAGTGGTTTGGAATCTTCCAAGCTCCAAACCATTGTTTAGCACAGTTTATGTGTCAGACTCCTGTGGTACAACATATTCCTATATTTAAACAGAAGAATTCATTGAAACAATGTATTACAGAAAAGCAGTGGAAACTGAATTACTTCAATTCTTTTATTCTGCATAATTGCTTAGAGTTTTTATTTTGTGTTTAAATTTTTAACAGCAAAGCCAGGCATGGTGGTACACACCTGTAACCCCAATACTTGGGAGGCTGAGACAGGAGGATCACAGGTTCAAGACCAGCCTCAGCAACTTAGCAAGGCCCTCAGCAACTTACCAAGACCCTGTTTCAAAAAATAAAATAAGATAGGGCTGGGGGTGTCTAGACTGGAGGCAGAATGCTTCCTGGCTCAACCCCTAGTACAAAAAAAAAAAAAAAAATAGGAATT
>PVLC010046397.1:0-11443 GCA_004027655.1 Graphiurus murinus | reverse complement strand
GTGTGTGTGTGTGTGTGTGTGTGTGTGTGTACTGGAGTGTCCCAGAGGGACCGAGGGAGATGGGGCTGCAGGCCCTGCAGTCAGAGGCTGAGGTGCGCCAGCCTTCTCTTAAGGTGATGGGGAGTCACGGTTGAGAGGGAGGGAGGGGACATCCCAGGTCAGTTGCAAATATTCCTTCGGGCCAACGTGGGGGTGAAGGAGCAGGGGGAGAGACTGGAGGTAGGGCTTGGCTCAGGCTGGCCGTTGTGGCTGGAGCTGGTGGGCTCTCGGTCAAAGGAGACCAGGTCAGCAAAGATAGGCTGCAGGGTGCTGGGGGCTGCCTGAACAGGAGAGATCTGGCTAAAGGGAAAGAGGTTTTTCTTCCAACATGCCGCCGTCAGCGACTGATAATGAGGGGCGGGAGCTGCCCCCCCGGCCCCCGAGCCGGGCTTCACACCCACATCAGGGCCTGTTGCTGCGAAGCCCCTGGCTGGCTGTCGGCATGATGCCCTGTTTCAGCTCAGCTGTGTGACCCCCCATCTCAAAGTTGCCCCCTCTTTGCCAGAAGGCGAATCTCCTAGCTGTTTTTTGTTGTTGTTTTGTTTTTGTGGTACTGGGGATTGAACCCAGGGCCATTCTACCTCCGAGCTACACCCCCAGCCCTATTTTTTATTCTTTATTTTGAAACCGGGTCTCACTAAGTTGTGGAGGGCCTCACTAAGTAGCTGAGGCTGGCCGTGAACCCGGATCCTCCGGTCTCAGCCTCCCAAGTACTAGATGACAAGCGTGCGCCACCACGCCTGGCTCTCCTAGCTGTTGGTTGGGAGTGGGCTGACAGTCACCCCGGGGGCTGGCATCTGCTCTTACCTGGGAAGGTGAGCACAGACAGGCTGCACGGCCACCCTGCCGGGCCCAGGATGCTGACAACCCCACTATGCTGCCAG
Organism: Graphiurus murinus; assembly: GCA_004027655.1. Classification (NCBI taxonomy): domain Eukaryota; kingdom Metazoa; phylum Chordata; class Mammalia; order Rodentia; family Gliridae; genus Graphiurus; species Graphiurus murinus. The sequence goes on along the minus strand of PVLC010046397.1, from coordinate 10,520 downwards.
CCACTGGTGTGGCACTCCCCGCCCAAGGGGGCTGAGCCAGCAGGGCCCCAGGCATCCCAGATCCCCACTACCTCCTGCTTTTCTTTCTCTCCCTGGCGTCCCCACCCTGCAGGGGGCCTCGTCCAGCCTGGTGGTCAAGTTTGCCGACACGGACAAGGAGCGCACGCTGCGGCGCATGCAGCAGATGGTGGGCCAGCTGGGCATCTTGACGCCGTCCCTCACCCTGCCCTTCAGCCCCTACAGTGCCTACGCCCAGGCTGTGAGTGACCCCCAGGGGGCAGGGTCCAGGGGGGGACCCCGCTCAGCTTCCCTGTTCCTAGTTGAGGGTTCTGTCTCTTTCTCCTCTTCTGGTCTTTTGCATTATCTCCCCGACCTAGGCTCCCGTTCTGGTCATGGCTGGGCACCCCGCCCCCCACATTCAGGCTGATTCCCCAGCCTCAACTCCAGCAGAACCCCGCCCTACCCATGAACCCCAACCCCAGGACAGAACACAGTCCCAGGCTCAGCCACCACATCCAGGCTAAGCCCCAACCCCAACCTGAGACCAAATTCAGACTACTAAACCCCTCATCCAGGCTGTGCGGGCGCTGGCCCTGCGCGTGACCCCCCAATCGCAGATCAAGTCCAACTGGGGCTGAGCCCAGATCCCGGCTGCTCCCAAACCAAGAAGAGGTCCAATTCTGGCCAAACCTCCAAATCCAGGCTGACCCTGAGATCTCACCTGGATGAGACCTGATCCCACATTGAGCTGCAGTTCTGGACGAAGCCCTGATCCTAGACTGAGCCCTGATCCCAGGCTAAGTCTCAAATTCTTCTTCTTTTTTTTTCGGTACTGAGGATTGAACCCAGGGGCATTCTACCTCCAGGCTACACCCCCAGCCCTATTTTTTAGTCTTTATTTTGAAACAGGGTCTCACTAAGTTGCGGAGGGCCTCACTAAGTAGCTGAGGCTGGCCGTGAACCCGGATCCTCCTGTCTCGGCCTCCCAAGTGCTGGGATTACAAGCGTGCATTACCACGCCCGGCTCTAAATCTCAATTTCTAACTGAACCCTGAACCTAGACCCAGCCTTCAATCCCAGGCTGAGACTGGTTTCCAGGCTGTGCTCCCAATTCTAACTAAGCCCCAGTCCTAGACTGAGCCCCAATCCCAGGCTAAGCCTCAGTTTCTAACTGAGCCCTGAGCCCCAGACTGAGCCTTGATCGCAGGCTTTGTTACAAAATCTGAGCTCTAGCCGGGCGTGGTGGCGCACGCTTGTAATCCCAGCATTCGGGAGGCTGAGACCGGAGGATCCGGGTTCGCTGCCAGCCTCAGCTACCTAGTGAGGCCCTCCGCAACTTAGTGAGACTCTGTTTCAAAATAAAGAATAAAAGCAGGGCTGGGGGTATAGCTCGGAGGTAGAATGCCCCTGGGTTCAATCCCCAGGACCGCAAAAAAAAAAATCTGAGCTCTGATCCCAGACTGAGCCCAAATCCCGAGCTAAGTCCCAGTTTCTAGCTGAGGTCTGAACCTTACACTGAGCCTTGATCCCTGGCTGACCCCAGATCCCACATTGAGCCCCGATTCCTAACTGAGCCCTTATCCTAGACTGACCCCTGATCCCAGGTTAAGCCTCAGTTTCTTACCGAGCCCTGAACCTAATCTGAGCCTCGATCCCAGGCTCGGTGGGAACTCTGGTTTCAGACTGAGCCCAGCGTGACCCTCCCCCTCAGAGCCATGACCTGGGGGCAGACTGTGCCCACTGACGCCCGCTCCCCACCCACCCCAGCTCATGCAGCAGCAGACAACGGTCCTGTCCACCTCTGGCAGCTATCTGAGCCCCGGCGTGGCCTTCTCGCCCTGTCACATCCAGCAGATCGGCGCTGTCAGCCTGAACGGGCTGCCCGCCACTCCCATCGCTCCTGCCTCAGGTGAGTCTGTCGGGGCTGAAGGTGGGCGCTGGGGGCCCCCGGCTGGCGCCCGGCTCCCTCCGTGACTCTTCCGCTCACAGGGCTGCACTCTCCGCCGCTGCTCGGCACCGCCGCGGTTCCCGGCCTCGTGGCTCCCATCGCCAACGGCTTTGCCGGCGTCGTGCCCTTCCCTGGCGGGCACCCTGCCCTGGAGACGGTGTACGCCAATGGCCTTGTGCCCTACCCAGGTAACTCACGGGGGTCCCCAGGACGCTAGGAGGGTGGCGGAGGCAGGGGTGGTGTTTCTGGGACAAGTGTGAGACCCTGCACCGTGGTGCCCAGGGGGGAGGGGGCAGGACAGAGGAGGCCCTGCTGAGCAGATGTGACTGGTGGGCCCAGGATAAGCAGAGAACCGGGGCATCCGGATGGTTCTGGGTTTGAATTCCAGTTCCGTGGCCCGAGTTGCCTTCAGTCTTGAGCCTCTGTTTGCTCACCTAGAAAATGGAGTAAATAACATCAAATCAGGAGAGGCGTTCAAGGAGACCGGCATCACTTAAAGAACAGCACCACAATTCTTTTTTTTTTTTTTTTTTTTTTTTTGTGGTACTTAGGGTGGAACCCAGGGGCCTTCCACCTCCAGGCTGTACTCCCAGCCCAATTTTATTTTTTACTTATTTATTTATTGCAGTACTGGGGATTGAACCCAGTACTACACCCCCAGCCCTATTTTTTATTCTTTATTTTGAAACAAGGTCTCACTAAGTTGTAGAGTGCCTCACTAAGTGGCTGAGGCTGGCCGCGAACCCGGATCCTCCGGTCTCAGTCTCCCAAGTACTGGGATTACAAGTGTGAGCCACCACGCCCAGCCCCAATTTTATTTCTTATTTGGAAACAAGGTCTCGCTAGGTTGATGAGAGTCTCACTACTTGCTGAGGCTGCCCTTGAGCCTCCAATCCTCCTGTCTCAGCCTGCCAAGTACTGAGATTACAAGCGTGCGCCACCACGCCCAGCAAGCCACAGATCTTAATATGACTCCTTGGGAAAGTCCGTACATCTTGGCTGGCTTGAATGTTTATTCATTCAATAAACATTGACCAGGCCTTGCTTTGGGGTGCACGCTGCCCTCATGAAGTGGAAGTCCCACTTTTCTCTCCCCTCAACCCATGATTTTAGGACAACCTCTTCCAGAACCCTCTATGAATTAAGTCATCTCTACCCTTAAGGAGTTTGGTGTTTATGTTGCCACGATTGCAGGCTCAGGTCCTTGTGCAAATAGTACAGGGCAGTGCAGTGTCCCTTTGCCTCTACAGAACATGTGTATGAACCCACATTTCTTGGTACTGGGGGTTGAATCCGGGGGCATTCTACCTCCGAGGCCCACCCCCAGCCCTATTTTTTATTCTTTATTCTCAGACAGGGCCTCACTAAGTAGCTGAGGCTGGCTGTGAACCCGAGATCCTCCTGTCTCAGCCTCCCAAGTACTGGGATTTCAAGCATACACCACCACACCCGGCATTTCACCACTTTCGAAATACATTTGTTGGCGTGTGTGTGTGTGTGTGTGTGTGTGTGTGTGTGTGTTTCTGTGCAATTTGTGATGTGCGTGAGTACCACAGCCAACGCACAAAACCCTTCCACCATCTCCACAAAGTAATGCTTGCCAACCCTTCACATTACACGACCGCTCCAGCAGCCTCTCCCCTAGAGCTGAGTATCAGAGCAGGATTTTCTCCCAGACTCACCAGCTTTGGTGGCCAGGACGACCGCCGTCCTCCCCTTTCCTCCTCTCCTAGGAAGATCCCCGCTGGATGGGGGACCCATAGGGCATGTAATGTACAAGTTATGGGAGGTGGGGGGGGTGCTGATGGGGGGGAGGCTGCAGTGCCGGTAAATCCAGAGAATACAGGGGCGGAACAAGGGGGCCCCTGGAGATGAGGGGGTGAGGATAGGAAGAACGAGGTGGCGGTGAAGATCAAATCTCTTTGGGGTCCCAGAAGCCTTGGCGCCATTCCGGCTCCGCCATTTCCCGCCTTCATTGCCCTGTGCGAGTGGCTTCACCCCTCTCAGCCTCAGTTTCCTCGCCTGTAAAACGGGATCAGGCCTATAAAGGGTTTAGCGCAGAAGTGAAGTTGGGCGGTGTCTGTCGCTCTCGTAAGGATCAGAGTTGGGTGGGTAGAAGGCTTCGGCCGCCCCCTGCCCCACTCAGGCCCTCCATCTGTCCCGCAGCTCAAAGCCCGACTGTGGCCGAAACGCTCCATCCTGCCTTCTCCGGAGTCCAGCAGTACACAGGTATGAAGGCCGCCCTGCCGGGCTAGGCCACGCCCCGGCCACGCCCACAAGACCACGCCCCTCACTAGGCTTTCCTCCAGTCTTCCCTTTATGCTGAGCCACCCCGCCCACCTTTGGCCCCGCCCACTCAGGACACACCCCCTGGCACCTTGTCCTGCATTTATCCCATGGCCCTGCCCAGGACCCAACACTCCCGCACCAGCTACACCCCGCAGGCTGGACTTGTCCCTGAAGGCCTGCCCTTCACCGTGACCCCACCCCAGCTTTTGACCCCACCCCCTCCTCCTCCCTCCTGGAGCATCCGGCCCCGCCTCTCACGTTCAGTCTTGACTGATTGCCTCTGTCAAAGCCCAGACCCCACCTCTGGTTCTCCTTCCGAAGACCTGGCGGTGGCCTGGCCTTCTGCTGTGACCCCCACCCCTGTGGCATCGCCCCTTGACTATGGCAACATCCCAGTCCTCCCTGTGACCGAGGCCCTGCCCCTTTCTGTAGTCCCGCCCCTCGTCATGACTCCGCCCACCGCCATAGCTCTGCCCCTCCACCCTAGCCCCGCCCTCAAGCTGTAGCCCCGCCCACTCCTAGTTCACATGACCGTGCCCTGCCCCGCCCATCTGCTGCTGGTCCCGCCCCTTGAGTTACGCCCCACCCACCTCTTGCGGGCGATCTCAGTCCACCCTTTGGGTTTTTGGCCCCACCTACTTTTCTTGTTTGGGCTCCGCCCCTTGAGTTACGGCCCCACCCACCCCTTTCTTGTAGTCTGGGCCCCGCCCCTTGAGTTATGGCTCCGCCCCATCCCTTGTCTCACGGCCCGGGCCCCGCCCCTCGAGTTACGGCCCGCCCACCTCGTGGCTCCGCCCGCGCCGCCCCGCCTGGCCTCACGCCCCGCCTCTGCCCCGTGTCTGCTCCGGTCTCCGCAGCCATGTACCCCACCGCGGCCATCACGCCCATCGCGCACAGCGTCCCCCAGCCGCCGCCCCTCCTGCAGCAGCAGCAGCGAGAAGGTGAGGCGGCCGCGACCTCCCCGGGCGCCAGCCCCGTCCGTCCTCTGACCTCCACCGGGCGCCCGCCTGGCCTCGGGGAGCCCCACTTCCAGGCCAGGCTCGGACTCGCCCTCTCTGTGCCGCAGTTTCCTTCCCCGGACAGTGGGAACCAATGCTAGCCTCCACCCCGCCTCTACCAGAGCAGAGTGGCTGTGTAGAGTTTGGGGCAGGAAACCCTTCTTGAGACTGAGGCGTGGCTTTCACGATGAGGTCTTTTGGGTAAACTGAGGCCTCCCCAGGAGAGACAAGGCTGTCGAGGAAGGGAGTCTGACAGTTGAAGTTCAAATCCAGCCGTTTCTCTGACTTGCCACATCTTAAGATGCCTCAGTTTCTTATCTGCAGCGTGGGTATCCACCCGGGACCGGAAGTGAACCTGAGAGTAAGCGATGGCTGGTGTCAACACTGCTAGGTGCTCAGCACCCGGGTGGCCCTTCTTCCCTTTAGTCCATCTCTGCATGTGGACGGGGCGGGTCCTGGAGGAGGTGCCCAGCCAGAAAAGACCCAGGCCACCCCACGGCCTGGGACTTCCATGATGGCTTGGGCTTCTGCTGAGTTCCTTGAGGCTCCTCCCAGTTTCTCCCCACCCCTCCACCCGTGGATGGGGAGCACCGCTAGGGTGCGGGAGCCAAGCCTTGGAGACCGCTCTGGGCTTGGGGGAGGGTCCCTGGCTGTGCCAACTGGCCGTCTATCGGGGTCAGATAGCGTGTCCCCGGAGGCCGTGTGTAAGGCGGCCACATGTTTGCAAGCGTGGCGCTGGTGTTTCTCAGGACCCTACCACAGAGTAGCACCGACGGGGATTTCAGGGGGGACTTTGAAGCTCACGCTGTCTGTTTTCTTTTGGATGACTCTGGACTGGATGCCCCCTCTTGGTCCATTCTCCAACTCCACCCTCCACCTGAGCCACTGGGTAAAAAGGTCCTCCTATCCAGGGTTTGACATTGATGAGTCAACCAGCCTGCAATGGGAAAATCTCAGAAGAAAATTACTGCACCTGGGCTAAACATATACAGCCTCCCCTCTCCCCTCATTATTCACGGATACATTTGTAACAACGACTCATTCGATAGTTACATTGTATCCGGTGTAAAACCCACCCAGAGTTTACTTACAGTCCATGGGTATGTATAGATTCTATGCAGACACTATACCGTGTTATATAAGGGACTTAGCATCCTTGAATTTGGGTATCTATGGGGAACCTGGAACCAGTCCGCTGAGGATACTGAGGGATGATGGTGCAGTTATCTACTTATTTATTATTTTTATTGTTTTATTCTTGGCACTGGAGAGTAAACCCAGGGGCATTCTACCTCCAAGCTATACCCCCGCCAACCCTTTTTATTTTTTACTTTGAAACAGATTCTTGCTAAGTTGCCGAGGGCCTCGCCACATTGCTGAGGCTGGCTTCAAACCTGCAATCCTCCTGTCTTAGCTTTCCAAGTGCTGGGATTACAGGCATGTGCCACCACGCCCAGCTTGTGAAGCCATCTCTGTGCCCCAAACAGTTGCCACGGCATGCAAAAAAATCTCAAAATCCAAACTACAGCACTTGTGGGGGGGGGGGATAGTCAGGGGTTTTACTATCCAAAACCATCAGCAACATGTTAAAGAAAAAAGAAAGACAGGAACCTCATACAAGTGGCCGCAGTTTTCTACAAAGTGAAGTGGCTAAGAAATGCAGGACTGCTACAATAGACACAGCGCTTTGCCTTGGAAAAGACCTGGTGTTTGCATGTGGAAGTCCAAGTTAAAGGGTCACAGCATGTGAGTTACGGGGAAATCGTGGAAAGAGGAGAGAGAACCCCAGAGGGGGATTGGCATGCCTCCCAGCACACAGAGTTTGAGGTGTGTGTGTGTGTGTGTGTGTGTGTGTGTGTGTGTGCGCGCGTGCACATGGATTTTATGTTTTCTTAGGAGTTCCGGTTCTGCTGGGTGAAATTTTCTGCATTTGCCTAGTGTTGGGGGCGGGGGGATGTGTGTGTGTAAATAGCACATAAACTAATGCAAAATTCAGGTTATGCTTAAAATTGTTCTGTCACATGTCAGTCATATTGGAACAAATGTGCATTTTAAAAAGCAAGCCTTATAGCAGAGCCCTGATCTTAATTAGGAAGGTAAGGGTTGGAGGTCAGTGCGCCATGCTGGGTTTGATGGTTTCTGGGTTGGGGACTCTCCAGGGCTGGGAGGGGGGTTTAGCCGCATTGGGGGGGCTGGGGGCTGGATGAAAGTTGCCTTTAGGGTTTGAGATTATCAGTGGGTTTGGGGGACTGTTTTTATGGCTTGGGATGATCTGGGTTTTAAAGTGCTGTTAGTGTTTTATTTATAGTTTTTTAAAAATATATCAGCCATGCATTGGGGATTATTTGGGTTGGGGATGGTTGGGGGATTGTGATTTTTCCGAACAAAAAATTATTTCTGGGTTAGTATATCGCTGGTATCAAAGGGGGTTTGGGACTGGAAAATTATGTTTTTATTCCATCTGAGTTTTGTTTTGTTTTTTCAAAAAAAAAAAACCATTATTTTTTTCTTGAAAATTATCCAAGGTGTGGGGGATTATTTCTGCCTGGGCTTTGGGACTGGGAATTTATTTTATTTATTCTATAACCAATTGGCTTTTTCATTTTATTGTACTGGGGGAGTGTTCCGGGGATGAACCAGGGCCTTTGGACATACTAAATGCATGTTCTGCGCCCCCCGCCCCCGCAGCTCTATCGCCCCACTTCTCCCGAGTGACAGTTTCATTTGGAAACAGCTTTTAGACTTAAAGAATTGCAGAGCGAGCCGGGCATGGTGGCGCATGCTTGTAATCCCAGCATTCGGGAGGCTGAGACCGGAGGATCCGGGTTCGCGGCCAGCCTCAGCTACCTAGTGAGGCACTCCGCAACTTAGTGAGACCTGGTTTCAAAATAAAGAATAAAAAATAGGCCTGGGGGTGTAGCTCGGAGGTAGAATGCCCCTGAGTTCAACCCCCAGTACCGCAAAAAAAAAAAAAAAATTAATTAATAATAATAATAAATTTAAAAAATAAAAAAGAATTGCAGAACGACTTCCCAAGTTTCCTGGCACGTAGTTCATTTGACTTTCCTCCGTGCTGTGGAGTTGAGGTGTAAGGGACGGACTGTCGGATTGTCTTGAGGTTTTCAGGGAGGGCGGGTCATCTGGAGTTTGGCATTATCCCTGGGGACCTGGGATGAAAGATTGAGCTGGGGGGGGGTTGGGAAATCACCTGAGTTTCCTAGGGGATTGGAGCCTAAGGATGATCCCAGGGCGGATTATATGAACCCCGGTGGGGGGGATCCGGGCCCTGTCCCCCCCCCCCCAGTTTCTGTGCGGTTCTTCTGGGCGTCTGTAGCCCCTGGAGCTGCCCCGCGCCCCTCCGCGGGGCCCCGCCGCCTCTCCTTGGGGGCTTTATGTATTTCTCTCCCCCGCCCGCAGGTCCCGAAGGCTGTAACCTGTTTATCTACCACCTCCCCCAGGAGTTTGGCGACACGGAGCTGACCCAGATGTTTCTCCCCTTCGGCAATATCCTCTCCTCCAAGGTGTTTATGGATCGGGCTACCAACCAGAGCAAGTGTTTCGGTGAGTGAGGACCGGGCCGGAGGTGGTGGATGCGGCGAACAGGTCTGGGCCAAAGCGCCCACTGTGTGCCAGGCACTCTCTAAGCATCCGTACAAAGGTTCATCCGCCCATCCAGCCACCATTCAACAGGAGCCATGGTGTGTGCCTACTGTGTGTCGGTGCAGTGCAGCAGGCACTGGGTGCCCAGCTCTGAGGGAGGCCAAAAAATTCCCTTCCTCCAGGAGTCCCCACCCTCCGGGGGCCTTGCTCCCCTGTGAGGGACACAGGCTGCGTCCTCCCTGAGAGAAGCCATCTGCAAGGGGGAGAATTAGCTAGGCACAGTGGTACACGCCTCTAAGCCCAGTACTTGGGAGGCTGAGATAGGAGGATCCCAGGTTGGAGGCCAGCCTCAGCAACTTAGTGAGACTCTGAGCAACCTAGAGAGACCCTGTTTCAAAATCAAAAAAAAAAAAAAAAAAAAAAAGCCGGGCGTGGTGGCGCACACTTGTCATCCCAGTACTTGGGAGGCAGAGACCGGAGGATCCGGGTTCGTGGCCAGCCTCAGCTACTTAGTGAGGCCCTCGACAACTTAATGAGACCCTGTTTCAAAATAAAGAATAAAAAATAGGACTGGGGATGTAGCCCAGAGGTAGAATGCCCCTGGGTTCAATCCCCATTACCAGAAAAAAAAAGAAAAAGGCAGACAAACTGTGGGAGGAAGATTCCTCCCAGGACCCAGAGTCATCTGGGACGTTTCAGCAGATTGGACCTGGGTAGGGAGTGAGCACCCCATCCCCAGAGGCATACAAGTCTGTTAAGTATCAGAACAAAGCCAGCAACACTGCCTGTGTGAGCACGCCTGCCCGACCCCCCCCCAGGCCCTCGTGAGCAGCGGGTGTCCCGGTCCCCACCCTCAACGTCAGCCTCGTCTCCACAGGCTTCGTGAGCTTTGACAACCCCGCCAGCGCCCAGACCGCCATCCAGGCTATGAACGGCTTCCAGATCGGCATGAAGAGGCTCAAGGTGCAGCTGAAGCGGCCCAAAGACCCCGGACACCCCTACTGACCTACTGACCTACTGACCGTGCCCACGGCCGCCTGGAGGCTGCGGGCCTGGCCCAGGTGAGCCGCCAGGCGGCCCCACGCCCCGTCCCAGCCGTGGTCTTGTCCAAACCCCCTCAGCCCTCGCTTATCCTCCAAACCGTCCCCGGGCGGCGGGGCGCGACTGCCAGAAGCCCCCCACCCCACCCCACCCCACCCCCCAGTCGGGTTGCCAGGGGCCGAGCCGGACAAAGAGGTCACTAACCCTGTGGCCGGGGCTGGAACCCAGGGCGGGATTGGGGGGGGCAAGCAGGTACGACGCCAGGGTCCAGTGAGACCGCTTAGGGAAACCCTTCCTGGAGGAAGTTTTGAAGGATGAATAGAAGTTCCCCGGAACAGCCAGGTTTGGTCTGGGGAGGGGGTGTGGCGGGGAGGGGCGCCTGTCCAGGCTCGCGCTGCAAAACCCCGCAGCAAAGGGAAAGTGTTAACCGCTCACCCCAGACCCCAGCCCCTTGGGTAGGACCCCCAGAACCCCCAGTTCAGCTTGGAGCCGGGCGGGGTGTGGGAGGTGGTCAGAGTCCCATGGGCGGCCTTCCTGGCCCCACCCCCACCCCCCAGCTCCAAGTGGTCCCCTCTTACTGTGGTGTAATTAATGGGAAAGTGGAATGTCTCCCTCCCCACCCCCACCCCTGCACCAGCACACAC
>PVLC010046396.1:0-11496 GCA_004027655.1 Graphiurus murinus | reverse complement strand
GAAACCTGATAAGGTTTCCTTTCCTTAAAAGGAGGCTATTCATTCAGTTGTTGTTTTATCACTAATTATTCACTGAACATTTTATTCTGTCCTCTAGATGTAATAAAATCCTTCATAGATGAAATGTTAATGCAAAGCTGACTTACTGTACTTGAGGCAGCTTGTTCTATTAAGCAGATTAATCAATAACAGTTTGCCAATAATCTACATAATAAATCACTTCTTCATAAATACCTAAAGTAGTTCAATGAGGTAAGAATTTTCAAATCAGTAAGACTCAAAGAATATAGTCTAATGTCATATATGTAGGATTACTAATAGAATTGCATATTCAACTCAAAATATATCAAATTATCATATTTTTATAGGTAGGTTATAGTTCAAGCATTTCTAGATTGAAACATGAGCATATTCAGATTGGAGAAAGATAATCAAAGTTGCTTTTTTTTTTTTAATGGTACTGGGGATGGAACTCTGGGGCCTTCTACCTCCAGGCTATACCCCTAGGCCTACTTTATTTTTTATTTGGAAACAGGGTCTAGCTAAGTTGTTGAGAGCCTCACTAAGTTGCTGAGGCTGGCTTCGAACTTGCAATCCTCCTATCTCAGCCTCCCAAATACTGGGACTACAAGCATGCACCACCATGCCCGGCTGATAATTACTAGTCAATTTATGATAACAAATTCCCTTTTTTTTTTGGTACTGAGGATTGAACCTAGTGGCATTCTACCACTGAGCTACACTCCCATCACTTTTTATTTTTATTATGAAACAAGGTCTCACTAGGTTGCTAAGAGTCTCGCCAAATTGCTGAGGCCATCCTCAAACCTGTGATCTTCTGGCCTCAGCCTCTCAAGTACTGGGATATAGACATGTGCCACCACACACAGCAACAAATTCTTTCTCTAAATAGAAGAAAGTAAATCCTGGAGATCAAGCTCCTTTGTGTGAGGCCAATTTTTAATCTCATCTACTTAAGCAAACCTTTTATTATTAGCATCTGATGTCCAGTATCTTGAAAACTATTTTCTTATGCTTCTGTCCCCACCTTCCCCCCAAAAAGACATGGAAATTGGTAAGTAATTTGAGAAATAGCAAACAAGGTCCTATGATCATACTATCTTTCTGCCTTAAGAGAGTTTCCAAACCACGGTGAAAGGAAAGAAAATCCAGATGGAGCCAGTGTACTCTATGAATTGAGAAAACAAAGCTGAGTATCCAGGAAGACCAAGGCAATTAGAATTCACAGGACAGAGAACTAAAGAGAAGACTGGCTATACTCAGTGAAAACCAAAGAAACTGGAGAGGGTCCCTCTTTGAATATGATCATAGTGTACTTGTAAGGAAAGTATCCAAGACAAAAAAAAAAACAAAACAAAAAACAACTATGCAAAAGAATTAGAGGGAACAGAGCCAGCATAGTGTAATCTCAGTATCTGGGAGGCTGAGACAGGAAGAATGCAACTTTGAGGCCTGACTGGGTAACTTAGAAGATCCTGTTTCAAAACAAAAAATAAAAAGGTTTAGGGGTATAGCTCAGTGATAGAGCACCCCTGGGTTCAATTTCCAGTACCCAACCCCCTACACACACACACACACACACACACACCAGTACCAAGTACTTAAGGCTAGGAACAATGAATACCTGTTTAAAAAAAAAAAAAAAGAAAGAATATCCTAATTCAGGTGCTGAGGGGTAGAATACTCGAAGTACTGTCTCATAACAGGCAACAATTAACCTTACAATGTTAAGACTTAGATGGACCCACCCAACAAATCATAAAACAAGACTCAAAGTGATCAAACTTTTCACATAGTTTAAATGCATCCCCAAAACAAAGTTAAAGCAATACAAAATACAACAGCAATACAAAAACATCCAGAACTGAAGGTAAAATTCATACTATCAGATATCCAAAAGATTACCAGGAAAACAAGAAAGCTTGAGGAGAATAATCAATTGAAACCAATCCAGAACTGAAAGAGATGTTAGAATTAGCTGAGAAGCATATTAAACTATTTTAACATGTATTCCATATGTTGAAATAGCTAAAAGGAAAAGGACACATAATAGATTATATAAAAATACTCTAAAAACTGGACACAGTGGTGCACACCTTTTGTTATAGTATTTGGGAGGCTGAGGCAGGAGAATCACCTGAGCCCACAAGTTCAAGACCAACCTTAGCAACATAGTGAGAGACTGTCTCACAAATAAATCAAAAACAAACCAGATGGGATTAATAGCAGGTCATATGTAGCAGGGGGGAAAAAAACAAACAACAACAAAAAAAACTAGTGAAATTGAAAATAGCAAATAGAAATTATCCAAAATAAAGCAGAAAGAAAAAAGAATCCAAAAATGAAGTAAAATAAAAACATCACTACTGAACTATGAGATCTTCTAATAATAGTGTGTGTGTGTGTGTGTGTGTGTGTGTGTGTGTGTGTGTGTGTGTGTGTGTGTTTTGCTGGGAATCCAACCCAGGGCCTGATGAATGATAGGTAAACACACCGAACTAGATCCCCCAGCCCCTAAAAATACTTCTTTAGATGCTAATCTAATATTGCTACTTTCTTTTTTTTTTTTTTTTCCCCAGAACTAAGGATTGAACCAGGGGCATTCTACCTCCAGGCTATACCTCCAGCCCTATTTTTATTCTTTATTTTGAAACAGGGTCTCACTAAGCTGTGGAGAGCCTCACTAAGTAGCTGAGGCTGGCCATGAACCCGGATCCTCCAGTTTCAGCCTCAGAAGTACTGGGATTACAAGCGTGCGCCACCATGCCCAGCTAATACTGCTACTTTCTAATATGCTAATAAATGAAGTTGTAAAAGGAAGAGGGGGAGATATAAGTAGAAAAATAGACAAAAATTTTCCAAACTTGATGAAAACTGTAACTCAAGAAGCTCAATGAACTTCAAGTGAAGAAATATGAAGAAAACTTTAAGGTATATCATAATCAAATTGCTCAAAACTTGTGATGAAGAGAAAAATCTTAAAAGCAGCTAGAGGAAAAAAATGACATATTACATCAGAGTAAGACACAGATGATAGAAGACTTCTTATCAAAAACAATGTAAGCAGGCATGGTGGCACATGCCAGTAACCCCAATATTTGGTAGGCTGACACAGGAGGATTACAAGTTTGAGGCCAGCCTAGAAAACTTACCAATACCCTGTCTCAAAATAAAAAATAAAATATAAAAAGCACTAGGAGTGTAGCTCAGTGATATAATGCCCCTGGGTTCAATCTCCAGTACTACCACCAAAAAAAAAAAGGAAATAATGCAAGACAACAGTGGGTAAAATCTTTAAAGAACAAAGAAAAAAGCCATCAGCCTAGAATTCTACACATATCAAAAGATCTTTCAAAAAAGAAGGAAAAGTAAAGACTTTTCAAACAAAAGTATGAAGGATCCATTATCATCAATCACTGAAGAAGAAATGTTGAAGTCTTTCTAGCAGAAACAAAATTATATTAGATAGAAATAGGTATCTATAGCCGGGCGTGGTGGCGCACGCTTGTAATCCCAGCATTCGGGAAGCTGAGACCAGAGGATCCAGGTTCGCCGCCAGCCTCAGCTCTACCTAGTGAGGCACTCCGCAACTTAGTGAGACTCGGTTTCAAAATAAAGAATAAAAAATAGGGCTGGGGGTGTAGCTCGGAGGTAGAATGCCCCTGAGTTCAATCCTCAGTAGCGCAAAAAAAAAAAAAAAAGAAATAGGTATCTATGCAAAGGAATGAAAAGTATCAAATGTAGTACAAAAGGGGCAAATATGTAAGATTATTTTATAATTTAAAAATCTTAAAAAGATAACTTCTTATCTAAGTAATAGAGCGTAGCACTTACAGCATACATAAGTAAAATGTATGACAACAAAAGCATATAGGGAGCCGGGTGTGGTGGTGCATGCTTGTAATCCCAGCATTTGGGAGGCTGAGACCAGAGGATCTGGGTTCGTGGCCAGCCTCAGCTACCTAGTGAGGCACTCTGCAACTTACTGAGACTCGGTTTCAAAATAAAGAATAAAAAATAGGGCTGGGGGTATAGCTCGAAGGTAGAACGCCCCTGAGTTGAATCCCCAGTACCAAAAAAAAAAAAAAAAAAAAAAAAACATATAGGATCTGGGAGAAATGGACCTATACTTTAGTATAATGTCCTTGTACTCTATGAGAAGTGGTATAATACCACTTAAAGGTGTAGACTGATGGTTAACGATACACTCTGTAAACCACAGAGCAATCACTAAAATAAACCAAGAATGATTTAACACATAACACTTATTCAACTAATCTAAAAAAAAAAAAAAAAAAAAAAAAAAAAAAAAAAAAAAAAAAAAAAAAAAAAAAAAAAAAAAAAAAAAAAAAAAAGAGGTAAATAGGAAAAAAGGGGGGTGGGGTGAGGAATTAAGAACAGATAGGCCAAGCCAGAAAAGGTGATGCACAGTACTTGGGAGGCTGAGACAGGAGGATGGCAAGTTCAAGGCCAGCCTCAGCAACTTATCAAGACCTTGTCTCAATAAATAAATAAATAAAAATTAAAAGGGGCAGGGGTGTGGCTCAGAGGTAGAATGCCCCTGGGTTCAATTCCCAGTGTACGTATGTACGTACGTTCGTACGTGTGTGCGCACACACACACACACACACACACACACACACAATGTCGTTATCCAACATTTCAATAAAAAGGCAGATTATTTTTAAAAAGACTCAACTATACACTGGCAATTAAAAAACACTTCAAATATAAAGATGCAAACAAAAAGATGGGGAAATAACATATTTCACAACACTAATCAAAAGAAAGCAAAAGTGGCTATATTAATATCAAAGTAGACTGCAAGCCAAGGACTATATCAGGGATAAAGAGACCATTTCAAGCTGGTTGTGGTAGCACATGCCTTTAATCTAACTACTGGTAAGGATGAGGAAGAAAGATTGACCATATGAGGCTAGCCTGAGCAACAGAATGAGATCTCAGTTTCTAGAAAGAAAGGGAGGGAGGGAATAGCAAAAAGAAATCGATAAACCTGCATTTAAGTCAGTAACTTCAACAACTTTCTTTAATCGATGAAACAAGTAGAAATTCAGTAATGATAGAGAACACTTAAACAGCATTATCAATTTGTCCTAATATATATTTATAGGACATTCAACTTGACAAGAGCAGAATATATTCTTTTTGTGTGTGTTTGGGCGGGGGGGGGGGGGGGGGGATACTGGGGATTGAACCTAGAGGCATTCTAACTCTTAGCTACACTACCAGCCCTATTTTATTTTAATTTTGAAACAGGGTCTCACTAGGTTGATGAGAGTCTCACTATTTGCTGAGGCTGTCCTTGAACCTGTGAACCACCTGTCTCAGCCTCCCAAGTACTGGGATTACAAGCCTACGCTACCACACCTGGTGAATATATTCCTTTCAAGTTAAAATATATTCTGGGCCATTACAGAAATTTTAGTAACTTTTAAAGACTTTGATCATGAAAAGAGGATTGACATTAACAGATATTAAAGGGCTAATAAGAGAGTATTAAACAACTTTATACTTATACATTTGACAATTTAGATAAAGTGGGAATTTTTTTGAAATATAAACTACCAATACTCAAGAAGAAAGATAACCTGATTAGCCCTTCATCTATTAGAAACTGAAACTGTAATTGAAAACCTTCCAGCCGGGCGTGGTGGGGCACGCTTGTAATTCCAGCATTTGGGAGGCTGAGACCAGAGGATCCGGGTTCGCGGCCAGCCTCAGCTACCTAGTGAGGCACTCCGCAACTTAGTGAGACTCGGTTTCAAAATAAAGAATAAAAAAATAGGGCTGGGGGTATAGCTCGGAGGTAGAATGCCCCTGAGTTCAATCCCCAGTACCGAAAAAAAAAAAAGAAAACCTTCCCTCAAAAAAAACTCCTGATTCCAAATGGCTTTACTATGAATTCTACCATTTAACGAAGAACTAATAACAATAAATAATAATAAAACAGGGCTTGGAGGTAGAGTCCCAGTGTTTAATCCCTAGTACCATACAGACACAGACTAATAAAATAGCAACAATTCAGTCCTCTTGATTAAAAAATAAAAAAGTGCTTATTTGGCTAAAAGTAAAGTGATTATTAGATCACTGTTTGTAACAGCTTGAGATAATTGGCATAAGGAAAAACTACACATATTTAGAGTATATACAGTAGTTGACACATGTAAACATCAGGAAACCATAACAATCAAGATTAAACATATCTAGACAATGGATAAACATAGCTAAGTGTTGGGCATGTAGCTCAGTGGTTAACCACTCATGCACAAGACCCTGGGTTCCATCCCTAGGACTACATTAAAAAACAAACAAAAAGCAGTCGGATAAGCAAATAACTCCCAGTTTCCTTATGCCACTTTTATCCATCCCTAGGACTACATTAAAAAACAAACAAAAAGCAGTCGGATAAGCAAATAACTCCCAGTTTCCTTATGCCACTTTTATTCCTTCTAACCCTAGTTGTACCCTCACCTCCCTGAGCAATAACTCTGGGTTAGTTTGCATTTACTAGAATTTTATATAAATAGCATTATACAGTATATAAATGAAAATTATACAGTGTTTTTTTTTCTGATTTAGTTTCTTTTATTCAGTCTCATTATTTTGAAGTTAATCTACATCATGGTTTGGTATATTAATAGTTCATTGCTTTTTACTGAGTGGTATTCCATTATAAGGCTGCACAATTTGTCCATTCACATGTGGATTATTTGGGGTTGTTAGAAATAAAGCTGCTGTGGCATGGGGTTGTGGTTCATGCTTGTAAGCCCACTACTTGGGAGGCTGAGATAGGAGGATCACAGATTGAAGGTCAGCCTCAGCTACTTAGTGAGACCCTACTTCAAAAATAAAGAATGAAAAATAGGGCTGGGCTATAACTCGGAGGAAAGAAAAGAAAAGAAGGAAGGAAGGAAGGAGCTGTGAAGTACACTTGTTATATAGACATATGCTTTCAATTCTCATGGATAAATACCAAGGAGTAGAATGACTGAATCACATGGTAGTGGTTTTTAAGAAACTGCCAAATTATTTTTTGTCCCTTTTATTTTAAAGCAGCCTTACTAAATTACCCAGACTGGCCTCAAACTTGAGATCTGCCTGCCTCAGCCTCCCAAGTTGCTGGGATAACAGATGTGGGCCATGATGACTGGCAAGAAATAATGTTGTAAAACTAATGAAGTGAAGTCCTCCTCCACCTACTGGGCTGGGGAGTCTGAAAGCAGAATGTTCACCATTTGAAAGTTCTTAAGAAAGCTGGGCGTGGTGGTCCACACTTCTAATACCAGTACTTGGAAGGCTGAGACAGGAGGACACAGGTTTGAAGCCAGCCTCAGCAAGTAGTGAGACTCTCATCAACCTAGGGAGACTGTTTCAAAAATAAAAATAAAATAGGGCTGTGGGCATAGCTTGGAGGTAGAATATCCTGAGTTCAATCCCCAGTAACAACAACAAAAAAGAGTTCTTAAGGATATTATAATTGTAAATGTTTATACACACACATACACTCTGTCTCTCTCTGTCTCTCTCTCTCTCTCTCTCGTGCGTGCGCCAGGGTATACTCCACTTAAAAGTCTATAAATTACTAAAAAGCAAAAAGATCTTTTTCCTTTTTAAAAATTATTTCTAAACTGAAGCTAGGCCCTACAAATATATGACATATGACCTCTTACTACAAACCATGTCTCCCAGATTAAGACCTCAATGCCAAAGAAGTATATTTAAACTATTCCTTCATCATTCTATAATTAAAGAACCATGGCAGTTAATTTAGGAAATCTCGATACTGTATTGGAATTCAACTTTAAGGCTCTGCATTTACAAAACCTATAGCTTGCCCCATATAGGCATCAAGTTCCATTAAGTGTCCAATTTCAAACTGCCATTATCTGTGATACATCTTCTACATTTACACATTGACTTCCTATGTTCCACTCTCTCTACCAAATCTTTTCTTCAGTGACTTAAATCTCAAGTAGAATAAAAACAAAAATATCACACAATCTCTATCATATGTAGATTTATATTTTCTTGAAAATTAGGCTTCTTTGGTACTGCTAAGCTAGATTTAATTGCTTTCTCTTTATTTCCCAAAATACAATTTACTTGTGATAAAGATTAGCTGTCATAAATGTAGGAAGAGTAAAAACACAAAAACGAGGCTGTTCTGACTCAGTTACCTAATGACCACTTAACGTTCCCAACTTTCAGCTTTTTCATTTGAAAAAAAAAAGTGATAATATCTATACCTCTAGAGCTATGACAAAGGTTATAATTTTTGTGAAATTATTTTGTAAACAATAAAGCACCGTGTGAATATCAGGTATTACTGTGGGTATCCTGGTGGTATGAGTCAACAGAGAAACAAACACCTCAAATAAAGGTCTTATGTCATTAAGTAACTTTCCAAAACAGATACTCATTAGGAAGACAGCTTGAGATAATGAACTGAACCAGGATTCAGATGTCCAAGTTCTTAACTCAATCATGCCATTAACTCTAGGCATCAACACAGGCAAACTAACTTTCCGTTTCGCCCCCAAACTTCTACATCCAAAAAAATCCAAGTACTGAACTGGAGGCTCCATATCATTACAGCCCTTATCAGCCGATTAAAGGACCAAATATCCAAAACTGTATCTAAAACTCACAGCACTGTTTGGTCTGTCAGCAAAAGTTGAAGGCAGCAGACGCTAAAATAAAATATAAAGAATTCTACACAATTCTCAAGGAGCCAAGGAAGCGATAAGCTACCTTGTTTGGGGGTAACTAATAATAGTTTTCCCTGTAAACCAGAGTTAAGATGAACCAGTAAAGATTAACAGAGGGCGGGGCCCTTTCCCACAAGCTTTTGGGAAACCACCCACTTCCCAAAGAGGTGTGACTGCTTCCTCCTTGCCCTAGTCAGCCAAGCAACTTGAAAGATTAAAGATTCTGTCTGGGAGGGGGGTTTGTTTTTCTCTTGGGTGGGGATGGCAGGAGTCCTCAGGCCAGCACCTCCACTAAAAGCACCACACCAAGGCTCCTGAAAGTCTTAAAAGATCCAAGAGTGTGGTTATACTAATTTTTAAAAGAAATGAGTTCAGCCTATCAACTCGGAATTAGATAATGTGTGTGTCGGTGGTAATTCGTGTTTGCCAACTGCCAAGTTTCTCCCGGCCCAAGTTCTGGCCCGGCCGCGTCCCTGCAGCGCCGGCGCCGCGGTGCCCGCGCTCCCGCGCTCCCGGCTCCCGAGGGCGGGTCCCCAGGGGCCGGAGGCCGCCCTGCCGCCGCGCCGGCGCCCCTCGCCTCTCACCGATGACGATGCGCAGGTGCTTGAGGCGGGTCAGCGCGTCCTTCTTGGTATCCAGCACCTTCTGGGTGGACTTCTTCACGTCCCCGTGCGGCTTCTTAGAGAACATCCTGCTGCTGCCGCCGCCGCCGCCACCACCACCGCCGCGGCCCGAGCCCGGCGGCGGAAAGCGGAGGGGTGGGCGGGGAGAGGCTAGCCCGGGAGGCTCATCCACTCCCCGGCGCGGCCGAGGCTAGGGCCGCCGCGGCTCCGAGACGCCTCCCGCTCCGGCGCCGCCTCCCGCTCCAATATGGCGGATCCCCTGCACCGCCGGGGACCCGGCCGCCGCCGTCGCCGCCGCCTCAGCCCCGGCCCGGCCCCGAGCGCGGAGGTGGAGCTGGGCAGCCGCGCGACGCCGCTCTCCCGGAGGCCCCCTTAAGGCTGCAGCTCCTACAGCAGCTCCGAGGCTCTAGGAGCCTACGCAGACGGCAGTGCGGTGATGGGGTTTCACGACGCTGCCGTCGGTGGCGAACGGTCCCCGTGGCAACCACTTTCTGACGTCACGGGATCTTGACGTCACGCCAGCGTGAGGTCAGTGGGGCTCTGCCCGCCTGGGTTTCTTGTGCAAGGCACCGCCAAAGAAGAGCCGGAGAAAGTCCAGGGAGGTAGTTACTGCGTGTTTCCTTGTACACAGTGGTTCTGAGCCACACTCCCGGAGTGTCCTCTAGTTTTTGTTTAAAAAGTCGGTGTTTCCACTGTTGAATAGGTCATAGTACCTTAAGGTCGCTCTCAAATATCAGAGCAGATGAGCAATAATATGCTTGAGGCCAGTTTCTGAAGGCCTGGGTTGGAATATCTCTTCGTTCCCTAATTTTTATTTTGTTTAAAGATTTTTTTTTTGTATTTTTGCAAAGTGATGATTAACAATGTACTGTAGTTTAGAGATGTATAGGGTTGTACTTTTAACCCACATCCTTTGGGTTAAAATTATCTTGCTCGTGTCTGGGGTGTGCAGCCCAGTAGTAGAGTGCATGTGAGCACAAGACCCTGGGTTCCAGCTATAACACCAAAAAACAAAATAGATTGCACAAATAAATGAGCCCTACCAGAAATGCTTTGTAACGCAGAAAAAAAAAATCAAGGAATCTCAAGTCACTTAATAAGTTTTTTTAATATGTAAAGAACTCACATACATACAAACAAAAATTATAGAGTCCAGATAGAGAAATTAGTAAACAACATGAAAAATAATCACAGAATTTTATATACCTCATTCTCCTTAGTAAGCTCCCCCACACCCCCCACTCTGGTTCCCAGGCAATTACAGATCAATCTGGTTTTTGTCACTCGTTAAGTTTGTTTTGTATTTTGTTTTTGTTTTCTGGTACTGGGGGTTGAACCCAGAGGCATTTTACCTCCAAGCTACACCCCCAGCCCTATTTGTTAATTCTTTATTTTTGAAACAGGGTCTCAATAAATTGCGGAGGGCCTCACTAAGTAGCTGAGGCTGGCTTTGAACATGTGATCCTCCTGTCTCAGTCTCTCAAATACTGGGATTATAAACGTGTGCCACGACGCCAAGCTTTGAGTTCATTTTCTAGAGTTTTTTGTTATTGCTGTTTTAGAGTTTTATATAAAATGTACAGAATATCTTCTTTCTAGTCACTCAGCATAACATTTTTTAACAATAATATTTTTTAGCTGGGCACTGTGGTACACATCTGTAATCCCAGTATTTAGGAGGTTGAGACAGGAGGATCAGAGGCTCCAGGTGAGCCTCAGCAACTTAGGGAGATCCTACTTGAAAATGAAAAATAAAAAGGGCTGCGGTGTAGCTCAGAGGTAGACTGCCCCTGCCTTTAATCCCCAGTAACCCCCAAAAAGAAATTATTTATCAGATGAGTAACATTGTGTGTGTGTGTGTGTGTGTGTGTGTGTGTGTGTGTGTGAATGGTATTGGGGATTGAACTCAGAAATAGTCTACCTCTGAGCCGGGCGTGGTGGCGCACGCTTGTAATCCCAGCATTCGGGAGGCTGAGACCAGAGGATCCGGGTTCGCGGCCAGCCTCAGCTACCTAGTGAGGCACTCCACAACTCAGTGAGACTCTGTTTCAAAATAAAGAATAAAAAGGGGCTGGGGGTGTAGCTCGGAGGTAGAATGCCCCTGAGTTCAATCCCCAGTACCG
>PVLC010046395.1:0-11442 GCA_004027655.1 Graphiurus murinus | reverse complement strand
AGAGAAAAGATAGAAACCATATGAAAGAATATATAAGAGGAAGAGATCATTATTCTAAATATAGGAATGACATAGAAAACGTGAAGTTTGCAGCAGTTGAGGATATTATACCTGTTCCCCGTGGAGCAACTGCCATTAGCCCTTAATAAAGACAGAAATGTTGACCTTCATTCAGAGCTGAAGAACAAGGCCCAGCATGAGAGTTATTCAGTGTGGCCCTACATTCTGACAGTGCCAAGTGTTGTGACTTGAAAAGAGCTTCAAGTCTGGAGCATAAGTATGAGGGAGACCATTGATCCACACTGCTGCTTGCTTCAACCCCTCTTTAAGAATGTTATCAAAGCTCTCATTCAGCTAACAATAAGGAAACGAGGGCTGGCAAAGTGAGACCAGACTGCACATAGGAATTCCAGTTTTACTTCATTCACAATGAAGGATGGTGTCAGAACGCTTGTCCCCAGAATAGAAAAATGCCCAAGCAAAGGGACAGTAGAAACAGGCTCAAGGACATGCACCCAGGAAGGTTAATGTGAAAAGATTGTATAGTGTAGCTGGGGGGAGGGGGGAGGTGTGCACGCCTTCAATCCCACTACTTGGGAGGCTGGGACAGGAGGATCACAGGTTTACGACAAGTCTCAGCAACTTAGTGAGGCCCTAGTAACTTAATGAGACTCTGTTTCAAAATTTAAAAAAAAAAAAAAAAAATAAGACAGGGTTAGAGGTATAGTTCGAGGTAGAATGCTCCTGAGTTCAATCTCCAGTACCAAAAATTAAAAAATGAAAAAAAGATTGTGCAATCTAGCTGTGATATCCTATGAGCTCATAACCCCTAAGTCATAAAGATATACCTGGCTTTCAAGATCCAATATTCACTGAGTACCTACTCTGTACCAGGACCTTTATTAGAAGGTTCTACTTGTCTTACCTCATCTAAACTTCCAGCCAAACCAATAACCCCTTATTATCTCCATGTTATAGCTTAGATACTGAAGTCAGAGAGTTCAAGGGACTCAGTATCACTTGGTAAGGAAATATCAGATCTAAGCTTGAACCCTGATCCTTTGCGTCCATAAGCAACATGACACTCCAGGACCATGGGACATCACCTCAGAGTGTCATGAAAGTCAATGCCAAGGGTTGGGTGGTGTAGGAAGGGGTGCAGTGCCCACGGCGACTGGAAGGAGAATGGGGGAGCATCGTGTGGTGCTGGTCACATGGATGTGTTCACTTTGCCAAAATTCAGCAAGCTGGTATATGTATTTTTTTATGTGCATGTTCTACTTAAATAAAAATTTTTAAGATGGGGGGGGGCTTTGCCAAGGGCACCAGATTTGCTTCTCATTCCAGGCCAGTTCCCTGAGTCCCCCTTTCTTCTTTCTCACAGCACAGATGAGCCTGCTTTCCTCATAAAGTTTTCAAAAATAAAATAAAAAAACAAGAGTCTATTTTTAGTCAAATCTTTACCAGCCATTATAAAATTAAATTAACATATTTCTTAAAAATAATCTCCAACATACTCATAAGGAAATGGCAAAGAATGATAAGAGAGCTGGATGTGATGTCACACACTTGTAATCCAAGTACTTGGGAGGCTGAGATAGGAGGATCGCAGGTTCAAAGCCAGTCTCAACAACTTAGTGAGGCTCCAGCAACTCAGTGTGACCCTGTTTCCAAACAAAAAATAAAATCTTTCTGGAAGTGTAGCTCGGAGGTAGAATGGCCTTGGGTTCAATCCCCAGCAGAAAGAAAAGAAAAAAGAGAAGAGAGGAGAGGAGGGAAGGGAAGGCAAGGGAAGGGAAGGGAAGGCAAGGGAAGGGAAGGCAAGGGAAGGGAAGGGAAGGGAAGGGAAGGGAAGGGAAGGCAAGGGAAGGAAAAAGAAAACTTCTGGATGAGATTTAGGATACCTCCCCTGTAGGCTTACTATCAACAGCCTGGAGGCCTGGGCTTCTGTCTATTCATCCATAAACACAGGGTTAGATAACCTCTAAAGTCCATTTCCCATGCATATTCTTTAGGATGTGTATATAAAAATATTTATAGTGAGATTGTTTATCACAGAAGAAGGAGGTGATGGCCATTGACAGGAGGAGAACTGATAATAAATTGTAGTATGAACCATGCAACGAAATGTTCTATGCAAATAAAGTAAATGAATTGGGGTTTTACATACCATTGGATAGATCTGAAAAACACAGTACTAAATGAGAAAAACAGATCAGTGACCAAAATATGTGTTGTAATCCTATTTATATAAAGTTAAAAAGAAGCAAAAATGAAACAAAAGTGCTTGGGGATATATGTATGTCTGGTAGAACTGGGAAGAAACAACCAAACAAATGATGAATACAAAATTCAGGGCCCTGGTGATTTCTGGAGGGCAGCAGAGTAATTGGGAAGAAAAAGAAGAGAGCAGTGTTTTCAACAGTGTCTGTAGGTTGACTGGTGGATCTATGAGTGTTCATATAGTTATTATGGTTCGTAACTTACATATTGTTACAGGTAGTCTTTATGTATTAAATAATTCAGAATTTTTTGAAGATTTTGTGTATTTTTCTAAGAAAATGTTAGGAATAAAGAAGTGAGTATAAAATCCTAAAAACACCAATAAATTGTTACTCTATTCTTTAGCTGCTCTAGTAACAAGGTTGCTTCCTGTGGACAAAAGGTAGAATCATAATTGTCTCTAGAAGAATTTATCATCCTCAGCTTTGAGCCTTGGTGCAGTGTACAACTGAAGCCAAAAAATGAGCTAAATTAATATAAAAGAAAACTCTTTATGCAAACAAGGAAAGAAAATTCAATTCTTCTTTATAAAATAATTGTTGACTCATCCCAGCAATTTCTTTTTTATTATTATTACTATAGATTGAACTCAGGGACATTCTAGCTCTGCTAGATCCCCAGCCTTTGTTTGTTTGTTTGTTCATTTGTTTGTTGTGCTAGAAACTAAACTCAGGGGCATTCTACCTCTGAGCTATACCCCCAGCCCTATATTATTTTTTTTATTTTTAAACAGAGTCTCAGCTGGGCATGGTGGCACATGCTTGTAATCCCAGCATTTGGGAGGTTGAGACTGGAGGATCCCGGTTCGCGGCCAGCCTCAGTTGCTTAGTGAGGCCCTCCGCAACTTAGTGAGATCCTGTTTCCAAATAAAGAATAAAAAACCAGGACTGGGGCTGTAGCTTGGAGGTAGAATGCCCCCAGGTTCCATTCCCGGTACCGCAAAAAAAAAAAAAAAAAAAAAACAGAGTCTCTCTAAGTTACCATGTACTACTGGTCTCAAACCTGTGATTCTCCTGTCTCAGTTATTTTTTATTTTAAAATAGGGTCTCACTAAGTTGCTGAGGCCAGACTCATATCTGCGATCCTCCTATTTCAGCCTCCTAAGTACTGGAGTTACAGGCCTGTGCTATTGCACCTGGCCTAGTATCTATTTTATACCAAGCACTGCTCAAGATATGGGGGATTCTAAGGTGAGCACAACAGATCTCCTGCTGCATGGAGCTCACTTACCTCCCAGTGAAAGAGACAGACTAATAATCTATAAAAAATAAAAATTGGATAATTTCTGTTAGCAAATTAAAAACAAAACATTTATTTTATAGTCATTCTTCACCTCAGCTAATGAAACTACACAGTTTTCCTCATATTTCTACTATCTGAAAAAAAAAAGTAGCCTTCTATTTTACTATACTATAAGTAAATTCATGGGGACTGGGATGTAGCTCAGTGGTAGAGTACTTTCTCTTTAAAAGGTACTAGTTTCCATGAACAAAAGGATCCAGAAAGGCCAAATGGGTGGTGTAAGAGTCTCCATGATGTTTCAACATTTCATTGCATGGTTCATACCACAGTTTATTATCAATTCTCTTTCTCCTATCAATGGCCATCACTCCCTTTTTCCTATTATAAACAATGATGATTATAAACAATGATGAATATTATTGTACACACATCCTAAAGAATATGCTTGGGAGCTGGGGATGTGGCTCAGTGGTAGAGTGCTTGCCTCACATGCACAAAGCTCTGGGTTCAATCTCCAGCAGCCCAGCAGCACAAAACAAGACATACATGGGAAATGGGACTTTAAAGGTTGTCTAATCCAACTATAATCTTCAGTTGGGCAAACACTAATCTAGGTGCTTATAGAAGGATATTTCATAGATGTGATTTAAGTCCACCAGCAGTTCACTTTAAGTGAGGAAGATCATCCTAGATCATCTGAGTGGGTTAATTCAGCCAGTTAAAAGGCCTTCAAAGCAGAACCAAGGCTACCAAAAAGAAGAAATCCCACTTGTAGTCAGCAGCTTCACCTCCAGAGTGCATAAGCCAATTCCCCGTGATAAATCTCTTACTGGTTCTGTTGCTCTGGTCATATCCTGACTGATACAGATGGATGTAGGTTGCATTATCTTGGATTCCCATCATAAAAGACCCTTGCTTCTTTCTCTGTTTTCTCAGCAAATGGAACATGCTCTGGGGGTTGAGAGGATGGGTAGACCAGTGCATTTATTGAGGACCTACGCAAGAGCCAGGATATCACCTGCACCATCTCACTTCATCTTCTCCAGAACCCTGGCAAGGCCTCCACTGTGCTCTAAAGCAACTGAGAACTACAGATTCACAAGACTTCCATAAGGTTACCCTACTAATAAGCCACCAAACCAGGGTTGGAATGTGGATCAAACCAGCCCAAAGGCAGAGCTTCCCACGCTGCTCCTCTAGGAAGATAAACATTTATATTCTTATCAATTATTACTGTAAAGTTTGCAACTGAAACACTGCTGGGGCAATGGAAAGTAAAGGGTAAATCAGCAAATAATCCAATTTTGTTAAAAGATTGGGAAAAACCAGGAGGATAATCAAATTTTTCCTTAGGCATTGACAGAAACATAAAACTCAATTTTTATAACAGACTGTTGAATTTCTCAGAGGGATGCTGAAATAGATGCCTAAGTGACCCAGAGGGTTCATTTAAGTATCTCCATTATAGGATTTGGGCTTCGATTTAAAGGGAGAAAAGGTGATTCACATAAAACCAAACAAATCGCAGCCTGAAATGTAACCGTATGCCAATCTGCCACTTAATGGCTTATCCAGAAATACTTCAGAGTTACCTTTCTATCCTCAGAGCCTCTTTCTTTAAGAAATTCACCTTGATTATTCTGTGTCTTTAAAGTACTGAAATTGAACAGTCAAAATCCCAGTTCCATTTAAGCTTGCTTCCCTTGGAGCCCAGGGCAACCTGTTACTTAAATATAATGGATGAATTTCACTGTATTTCAATGATTTGGGTGACATTTCCTTGACATTCACAATATGTCTATAAATTAGAAGTGCTATAGTTTTAACACAAAATGAATAAAATGATCAAAAGAATCCTCCAGTTACTGCCTACCTCTGGAGGAGGGGAAGCCAACCTGATTGCTATTCTCTGCATACATCAAGCTACACACGGAAGCATGGGGAATGCACTAATAAATTGCCTTCTCTCATTATATTTTGGTTTACTTTTATGTTTTGTAATTCATGTAATTACTCACTGTCTTCTATAGTAGCCTATTATAGAAAACTTGATTAATCCATTGAAACCCTCAATTTACCATAATTTAGAAGCCAGAAATTGTTTTCTAAATGTTAAGGCTACAGAGAGGCAAATGACAACCTAACAACCTATACCAGGTACCAGGGTTCCTTTTTGTTTTGTTTTCCTCTTCTTCTTTTGCTTTTTTTAATTTTTTTATTTCTTTGGCACATTGTCTCCCATAATAGAACATATAAATCCAATCTAAGGATAGTCATACATAGAGCGCCAGGCAGTGCAACACTTAGAGGGGATGGTGCCTTCTAGGCTCTAGAAAAAAGACTATACCCTCTGAAGGAAATCTCTGTCCTTTCCCATGGCACATGAGTGCAGATCCACTCTGTGGACTGACTGTAAATAGGAACCTAAGATGTTAAGAATCACTGCTAACACTGGTTTGGTGTGTGCTCTGTACTATACCCTGAACCAAGCACTTTGGGAATACTAAAAGCAGTTCAATGAGGCAAGTATTAATATTATCTCCATCTTACTGGGAGAAAATTAAGACACAAGTACATTTAGTTCTTGCTCAAGATCATACACCTAGCAAGTCATAGGAGCCAGGATTCAGTCCCAGATAGTTTTGCTTTCCAGCAGAACACACCTCCAGAACAAGAAATAGCTCATAACCCCAGCCACATTCTCCTCTGTGCAGACCCAAAAGAAAAAACTGCAGATAGAGAATTGACAGTCAAGCTCCCCTTTCACACCAAAAGGAAAACCACTAAATTCCTACAACAGGACAACACACTTCTAAAACTTTGTGGCAACAAGAATTCAAATAGAAAGAGTATTCCACTTAGCCATCTAATAACTAGAAATGTAGTTGCCCAGAATACCCAATTTCCACTTAGCTTTTGGATGTTGGGTATGACAGTCACAGTGTCTGCCTCAGTTGCTGACATGTAGAGGTATCTCTAGATTCCTTATGCCTTTGTGAGCCAGTGTCACAATGCTATCGTGTCACTTTCGCTTTGGAATTTTTATCTGCTACTTCAAGTTAAGAAGGAAAGGCCTGAAATGTGTGTTTTTCAAATACAGCCAGGACAACGCTTCTATTTTGGAACTCTTCACTGGTTAAATAAAAAACTCTCCAACAGCTGCTAGATAGGAGAGGAATACCAATCATTTCAGAAGGCGAGAGACTTCAGTTCTTGAAAAATAAGCCCATTCAAAGCTGGCTAGGGCTTCAGTGCTCCAAATGAAATGCTAAAGCCAGGCTGTATTTCGTGTCATCGGCAAGACAGAATGCGGAGAGTCCCTCAAAGTACGCAATTTCCCCTGAATGCTATTATGAAGTGCCTGTATTCTTTGAGGGAAAAATTTCTTCCTGCTTATATAGTATCTGTAATCTCATTTTTGTACCATGCCCTCTCAAGTTCCCTGGAATGATTATAAAGTTGTTCCTCTACAAGTTCTTTTACACAATGGATGTGCCAGAGAGATCAGATACAGTGTTGAAATTCATCCGGCACAATCTATGAAATAGGGGTTGTGCAACAAAATCGGCACATGTTGCAAGATCTATTCAATTTTTTTTCTTCATGTCCCTCTGAATTTATTTGACAGAATTTCAGAAGGGAAATGTGTTTGCCAGAGGGCAGCTTGTTTTTTGCTTCTTGGAGTCGGCAAAGATGCTGAAAGCTTTTCACTTTCTTTGCCATTATCTAAACCTCATCATCTCAGACCTCAGCCACACTCGGTGTGTGGCCATGGTGGGGATTCTTCACTAAATTGTCCTTTGTCTGAAGTGTCTCTGGAGGGCACTTCTAAGCAGGTTCAAACTTATCAAAGTCACAGCTAGTTGGTGTTTGTGTGTGTGTGTGTGTGTGTGTGTGTGTGTGTGTGTGTGTGTGTTATACTGGAGACGAAACCCACGGGCATTCTACCTGTGGGCTACACCTCTAGCCCTACCTTATTTCTTTTTTATTATTATTTGAAACAGGGTCTCCCTAAGTTGCTGAGAGCCTCACAAATTTGCTGAGGCTGGCTTGAAATTTATGATCCTCCTGTCTCAGACTCCCAAGTACTAGGATTATAGGCATGTCCCACCACACCTAGCCATAGCTACTTTTGAAATAGTCCCAGCAACACACAACAAGAAGGCAGACAGCTTTTTTTTTTTTGTGGTACTGGGGATTGAACTCGGGCATTCTACCTCCGAGCTATACCCCCTTTTAATTCTTTATTTTGAAACCGAGTCTCACTAAGTTGCGGAGTGCCTCACTAGGTAGCTGAGGCTGGCCGCGAACCCGGATCCTCCGGTCTCAGCCTCCCAAATGCTGGGATTACAAGCATGCGCCACCATGCCCAGCTAGCTTTTTTTTTTTTAAACCTAGCTTAGTAATCCACTGACCAGCCTAAATATCAAGCTTCTACCATTATTTTCAAAAGTATAATTTGTGAGCCAGGCGTGGTAGCGCATACTTGTAATCCCAGTACTTGGGAGGCTGAAACCGGAGGATCCAGGTTTATGGCCAGCCTCAGCTATTTAGTGAGGCTCTCCACAACTTAGTGAGACCCTGTTTCAAAAATAAAGAATAAAAAATAGGACTGGGGGTGTAGCTTGGAGGTAGAATGCCCCTGGGTTCAATCCACAGAACTTCAAAAAAAAAAGTAAAATTTGTAGACTCTTCAGCCCCTTCAAGCTACAAATCTGTTTTTTCTTGCCTTCAAGGGTTCAAAGTTCTCGAAGTCATAATGCACAGTTGAAGACTTTACTTTCTCACCTCCCACTCAGTCCTCAGTGCACTGTTATCTTACTTGACGTTTTCCATGCCAGTAAAACTCTTTCCATTCTCCTCTTGATGTGTGATGGCTGAATGTATGTCATTTTCGAGTCACTCCAGAGCATTTGAGACTGTACCAAGACCTCCTTGAAGTTATCAGCTTCTTTTTTTTTTGCCTCGCACACCTCCTCCCTTCACATCTACCACCATTCCTTCTCAGCTCTTATGTCTGTCAACATGCTTGCAGTTATAATCTAAAGACTGGCCATGTAACTTAGAGGAAACAAGATTTATTTTCTTACAGTTTGGGGCTCAGTCCATGTGAGGCTGGAGACCACAGATCTCAGGGCATGGAGGCAGGAGTTAGAGAGGGAGAGCACATGGGCTGTGCTCCTCACATCATGGAGGCCAGAAGCAAGAGGAAGAGCTTAGGGAGAAGGAACCATTTATATAATCCCCAAGGCCATACCCTCAGGGACCACCTCCTCCAGCCACACCCTACAGGCCCACCAGGTACCACCCAGGTAAATCCATTACAATGAATTTATCCACTGCTGGGATTACAACCCGCATGACTCAATTACATCAGCTCCAAACATTAAGTGAACTCTTAAGGGAGTTTTTTAAGTTCTTTTTTTGGTGCATTATCATCTCACATCATAATGTAAATCATGTTGACATTGACATACATGCACATAGCACTTAGTGCCCCCCCACCTCCCCATCTCCCCCCTTCCTATACAGAGGATTGAGATTGATATTGGGATTTTCACATATGTACACACAGTCGAGGTTAGTATTTCCAATAATGAACGTCAGTCTTTCCCCTCCCCTTCCCTTAGAGCAATTCCCTGGCTCCACTAAGGTTTCTCCTTCATTATCTGGAGTCCCTCTGATATATCAGTTACTCTTTAGGGAACATTCTATAACTATAACAGCTACCTCCTCTGACTCATTTCTTCACCATGTGAATTGTTGGGATTCGTGGGTTGGACTTTGCCTCTGTCCTCTGATTTGACACTCCTGTCCTGAGCAATCTTATTCACATTCAAGGCTTGAAAAAAAAAAAAAATCTGCACATTAATGACTAAAATCTCTTCTCTGTGAGCCAAACCTCTTTCCTGAGCCTCAAATTTAGTGGACCAACTGTTTAACAATAATATCCTCCCAAATGCTCCTCAAAACCCCAAACTCAAGAAGTCCAAAACTGAGGCCATCATTTCTTCCCCAACACTAGCTCTTATGCTTGCATTAATGAAAACAATGATCCACAAAGTCAGAGAGCTAAGACTAACCCCACAGTGTCCTCTACCTCAGTCACAGGCCCTATTGTTTCTCTTCAAAACAGGAACAAATTTCCAACTGATCTTCCAAACTCTGACATCTCTTACTTTCTTGACCTGTTGTAACAGATCCCCTGAAAATTAAAATACCCAAATTACCTTTTATCTAATTTCCTGGTAAATTTTATGCTTATTTGTTTGTTTGTTTGTTTGTTTTGTCTCTTTCTCTCTCTGGAATTCTTCGCACTGAGAAGCCACACCTCTGGCCCAGACAAGCAGGAATTGTGCTACATTCTCTAGCTAGAACAGCCTAGCTAAATCTACAAATATCTATTTCTTGGATTTTGTTTCTAGAAATGGTAATTACTTCTATAGGTCAAGGGGAGAAAAAATAGCTGCTTCTCCCCAGTTTAGGCCAAACAGCATTAAATTCATTTTCTCTCTGTTACATTATTTGTTTGCTTATTGATTTTGTGGTGAGCCACCAAAACCAGCCAGCAGGGATCCAGGTCGGTCACCTGGCTTTGCTGCTGGTGACAGCATGGTGACTCTGGTGTTATGCCACCTGTGGCTGGCCAACCCTGATGGAGGTGCTGGGAAAGACCATCTACAGCTGTGAAACTGAGCTTTTGTTCGAGGACTCTCCATCCTTTCTCTTCCAGCCAGCATTACCACCCTTGGCCACTTTTGATAGAATGGAAAATGAATTTTTAGGAATCTGTGGGCTCAAAGTTTGACTACCCCCAGTCTGGCCAGCCATGCATATCAACTTCATCCTTACTTCTCCTGCCATCTGGGGTGGTTTAGGCAATCTGGAGTTTCTCTGAAGCCAGTTCAGAATTCTTCCTTGAATTGTCCTTTTGACAGGAAAAGCTGGCCTTGTCTTTGGCAGGGGTTGTTTGTCTGGTGGCTTCAGCTTGTTTGTTTGGAAAAGACAGTAAGAGGCATGGAGAATGAGGGTGTTTGTTTGAGAGACCTCTGCTGTGGAAATGGAAAGAACTAATTCTATCTTGGAGCTCCTTAGAGACGTTTTTATTATAGCATGACCTTCATATCTGAAAATGCACTCAGATTTAATGCAACTGTTTTATATGTTCATTAACTTGGCATTTGGTATAACAGGGACTAAGAATATGATGGTCGCATCAACAGAAACTTATCTACCTGACAGTTAATAGGTAATTCGTGTGTGTGTTTACTGGGGTTTGAATGTTTGAACTTAGGGGTGTTCTACCTCTGAGCTATGCTCCCAGCCCTTTTTATTTTTTATTTTGAAACAAGATCTCACTAAGTTGCTAAGACTGGTTTCAAATCTGTGATCTTCCTGTCTTAGCCTCCCAAGTACTGGGATTACAGGCATGCATGCCATTGCTCAGGATAGGGAATTCCTATGAGGAAGAACATACCCTTTCCTGGGTTAAAAGAAACTCTGGAAGCTCATACAAGAGATGCACATAAAAGTGTGGTCAAACTGCCCCCACCCTAACACCTTGAGATACCCACAAAACCCTTGGTGTTTGGGACTTTCAAAGACACATAAGAAGGAATCTCCAGCCCACTGATGACATAATGGGAAGGAATTATCAAATGCAGTATGTCGTACTGGCCCAAACACCTCCTTGCCATTAACTCTTACTCCAGCCAGCAGACAATCCTCTAACAAAATAAGTTCTAAATATGGGCAAAGTTTAATTAAAACTCACCTAGGCAAACTGCCCTAGAATTCCTGGAAATAACTCTAGGTAGGATATTTGATATCACTTTATTTTGAGCACATTTTTTCCCCTTCTGACGAATTTACTTTTTGAATCTCTGTGCTTAAATTACACAATTTTGTTTTGTCTGA
>PVLC010046394.1:0-11268 GCA_004027655.1 Graphiurus murinus | reverse complement strand
TCATCTGTGGTTGGACATCTTGGCTGCTTCCATAGTTTGGCTATTGTGAATTGAGCTGCTATAAACATAGATACACATGCATCGGTCTGATAATTTGGTTTCCATTCTGTTGGGTATATACCCAGTAGTGGTATTGCTGGGTCATATGGTAGGTTCACTCCCATTCGTCTGAGGATTCTCCATACTATTTTCCACAGTGGTTGCACAAGTTTGCAATCCCACCAACAATGTATTAGGGTTCCCACTTCTCCACACCCTCGCCAGCAGGTGTTGTTGTTCATGTTTTTTATGATTGCCATGAATGCTTTTAATACACAGAATTTTTTGTAATAAAACTGTATGTTACTGATTTCCTAGGTTTTTAAAATTTGAAAACCTCTAAAATCATCAAAGCAAAGACATCTCTTTCAGGTGACTAAGTTTAACCACAGTAGAATAGAAACCTATTTAGTAAAAAAAATATTAGTCTTAGCTGGGCATAATGGCACACACTTGTAATCCCAGTACTTGGGAGGCTGAGACCGGAGGATCCAGTTTCTCCACCAGCCTCACCTGTTTAGTGAGACCCTCTGAAACTTAGTAAGACCCTCTTTCAAAATGAAGAATAAAACATAGGGTTAGGGGTGAGGCTCGGAGGTAGAATGCCCCTGGGTTCAATCCCCAGTACCGCAAAAAAAAAAAGAAAAGAAAAAAGAAAAAGAAAAAAAGAATCAGTCTCAACTAAGCTACTACAATAAATATTCACCCATTGATACTATGAGAAAATAATTTAGACTTTAAACTTTATCTTCACCCTAATAAAAGCAACAGAATTTTCTACATGTGGGTGTTAAGTAGCTGGTCAGTACACAAGAAATGTTCCCAAACATTTCTTGTCTGCTCTACTGTAATACAGATACTTGTAAGAAGGCTTCGTCTAGGAGCTATATCTTAACTTGTAATCTTAACTTGTAGTCTTCTTGTTAGCTCAACAGTGTGAATTCGAAGTAGCCCCCAGGAAACAGATGTACTGACTATGCAGGCAGTGTCAGCAAAATATTTATACTGGGAATGACAAATATTGCTCAAATTGATGTTATTTTAAAATCACAGATTAAAACTATATAGGGGAAAGTGTAGAAAGTCATTTTTAAAAAAAGAATTCCTAGCTACCCATGCTTGGTTTTTCCAGAGGGAGAATATACAGGCCTCTGAGGCATTTGTCAAGAAGACAGAAGAAGTGAGTGGTCATGTTGAAACAAGAAAAGCAAGATGTTATTATGCTCAAAATTGACTTTCCAGCATCAAGTGGGTTTTCATGTTATTTGTATTGTGAAGTTATACTTTTTTTTTTTTCGGTACTGGAGATTGAACCCAGGGGCATCCTACCTCCAAGCTACACCCTCAGTCCTATTTTTTAATTTTTTATTTTGAAACAGGGTCTCACTAAGCTGCAAAGAGCCTCACTAAGTAGCTAAGGCTAGCCGTGAACCCAGATCCTGGTCTCAGCCTCCCAAGTACTAGGATTACAAGCATGTGCCACCACAACGGGCTGTGAAGTTATGACTGAGAACTTAGTAAAATTGTATCTAAAATGATTGGATAATAATGAATAATATTATTTTATTTTAATTTTTTTTTGCGATACTGGGGATTGAACCCAGGGGCATTCTACCTCTGAGCTACATCCCCAGTCCTATTTTTTATTTTTTATTTTGAAACAGGGTCTCACTAAGTTGCAGAGGGCCTCACTAAGTAGCTGAGGCTGGCCATGAACCCAGATCCTCAGATCTCAGTCTCCCAAGTATTGGGATTATAAGTGTGTGCCTCCACGCCCAGCTATAATGTTATTTTTTATACATTACTTTTAGAGGAATTCAGTTGACATATTGGTACTTGCTTAATAAGATTTTGCCATAAAACAAGCATCTTTTTTTTTTTTTATGTACAGCATGTCATTAAACTGCCACATGGGGGCCTTATTTGATAAGGCTTTTATTCAGTGATCTGGAGCATGTCCTAGGCCTCTTTCGTTTTCTAGATTACTAATCTGAAGATTACTAACCAATTATATCCAGTACATAGTACAATATAGTATAATAGAGCTCCATGAGTTTTCATACTACTTTTTGAACTTCTTTAGATGCCTATTTCAATTATTTATTTAAGCATTTGCATAAGGATTATTCAGTGATATCAAAATATTCACAGTGAAAATCATGACAATAGTGGATGCCTAAACTCATCCATATGAATTCTTTTGTATTGAATGGGCAGACCATCCTCATTCACCGCTTTTTTCCAACCTTCTCCTTCTCATCAGAAAAGACAAAATTACAAGTGTAGCACATATATAAAACTTCAAATACAAAATGCCATAAAGCAGAGATTACCAAAACATCGTTTATTTTGGTCTCAAAGAGGAGAACTTTCTAACTATGCCACAAACCCAGGAACCTTACAGAAAATATTGGGAAAAAATGATGATGCACATTGTTTTTAAAATCCACAAATCAAGTATCATTGTACTCAAAACCAAAAGAAAAGTGACAGGCTGAGAAAACATTCTTGAAACTCATTTCTTGGACAAAGAGCTAATTTCTTTACATAGAAAGTATTCCTGAAGATCAATAAGCACTAGTAAACATTGTTCAGTAAAACAATGAGGTTGAAAGTCAAATAGGAGTGAGTAAAAAGTCAGTGGGAGTGAGGATCAAATGATTCTTCAGAAAAGTTGTCATGAAGGTGGACAAAAAGAGGGTGGTGGCAGAGGAGAATACTGAGTGGAGAGATGTTGGTGTTTTATTGTTGTTACTTTGCATGGGAATGACTTGAGCACATTTTAAAGCTGATGGAAGGAATCCACTGGATGGGAAATGTTAGTAATGCTAGCAAGAGAAAAAATGTTTCGAAATGAGGGTGCCCCAGGCATAGTACTGCATGCCTGTAACCCCAGTACTTGGGAGACTGAGACAGGAGGATCACAGGTTCGAGGACAGCCTCAGCAATGTAGTGAGACCCTGTTTCAAAAAAAAAATAGAAAGGATTGTGGGTGTAGCTCAGATAGAATGTCCCTGAGTTCAATCCCTAGTACCACAAAAACAAACAAGACAAGAAAAAAAAAAAAAAAAGAACAGATTGGCATAAAAGGCACAGATGTATGGATTGAGCTTTGGTTGGTTGAAGTTCTCAATTCTCAATTGTAACCAGAGAAAAGGATAGGAGTAGGGGTGCAGATATAGGCAGTTTTGAACTTTTATTATTAGGAAGTCACAGGTGTTCTCATCTGATAAATTCCTTTTTTTCTCTATAAAACAGAAGACACTGTCACCTGCCAGAGGAGTCAGTTGTCCTTCTTATGAATATGATGACTAATGAAACTTGATAGGCTATCTTGTTAGTGTTTGAGAATCCAATCAACTGGTGATTATGAATTTACAATGAGATACATCCAACCTATCATTAATATCTTAACTCTGGATACAATATCAAAGTACTGTAGATTGGGTGCTTTTTATTTTTTTTCTTCAGTACTAAGGATTGAACCCAACAGCATTCTACCTCTGAACTATACTACCAACCTTATTTTATTCTTTATTTGGAAATAGAGTCTCACTAAGTTACTGAGGGCCTTGCTAAGTTGCTGAGGCTAGCCTCAAACCTTGATCCTACTGTCTCTGACTTTCAAATAATGGGAGTATAGGCATGCACCTCCATGCCAGCAGATTGGGTGATT
Source organism: Graphiurus murinus (assembly GCA_004027655.1). Lineage (NCBI taxonomy): Eukaryota > Metazoa > Chordata > Mammalia > Rodentia > Gliridae > Graphiurus > Graphiurus murinus. Next base: position 7,553 of record PVLC010046394.1, on the reverse strand, counting down.
TGAAGCAAATTTATTTTCTCACGGTTCTAGAGACTGTGATGAAGGTGCTGGCAAATTTGGTTCCTGGTGAAAGCTCTCTTCTTGGGTTGAGGATGGCCACCTTCTCACTGTATGATCACATGGCCTTTCCTCAATGCCTGCAAAGGTGAGAGGGTAAACTTGCTGGTGTCTCTTCTTGAAATTTATCCCATTATGAGGCCCCACCCTCATGATCTAGTCCAGCTCTAATTATCTCTCAAAGGTCCTGTCTCCAAATACCATTACATTAGGGTTTAGGGCTTTAACAAATGAATTTGATGGGAATGTAAACATTTAGTCTATAACACTTAAAATGCTGAGGTGCAGCAATAAGGAAGATGTTGGTTTTCTCTGGGACCAATATTTTGTAAGGGTGTGAAAATAAAGACAGAAAGGCAAGGAAGTTTAAGGTGTTAGAAAGAATGTTAGTCTAATGCATTTAATTTGTATGTGGAGAGGAAGGAATAAAGAAGTAATGGATTCGGATACGGAAGAGGAATCAAAGGGCTGGGTGATCTGTTGAACTCAAAGGCATCATAATGGATATAGTTAACAAGCATACTGTAAGGAGAGAAGATATGGTTAGAGAGTGGTATGCTTGAATTAACACTTTTTGAATTAGAGCAGTAACGGCTGGTGACAAAAATCCAAGGTGTGATTATGGTGACATAAGGCAGAGAGAATGATGAAGAGGGATAAAATGCTCAGATGATCAGTGTTGAAGGCTGTCCATGCTCCACTCAAGTTATCCAAAATGATGAAGGACTTAGAATATATAGTAGCTGCTGTGCTATCTTCAGTAAGGTAAGGGGGTGAGTGAGAGATTAGTAAATGAGAGTTCTGTCAGATTACATGAACTTGAAAGGAGTGTGAACAAATTCCATGTGTTTGCTTGCTTTTAAAAGAGAAGGGAGTTTGGGGAAATAATGTCCAAGAAATAGCAATAGAAATCAGGGAACCACACTTCTTTGACTCTGGGGAAGAAAATACTTAAAAAAAACAAAACAAAACAAAAAAAAGTCATTTCTAGAGTATGGGAAGGGAAGCAGGACCCTCAGGGAAGATAGAGGTTTCTCTTGAAAAGGAAGTGGAAGGACCACCCAGACATAGAGGATGCAAAAGGAGTGTTGGTGATAAGCAAAAATTCCAAAAGGCAATATAGAAGGAAGCAGCAGACAGGGTCAATGGCAAGAAGTGCAAAGCATGCTGGTTCAATAGGGTATGGATGGGGAGGCTGGCATTATAAGCTGTGAGGCAAATCTGTTGAAGAGTACCTTGATGGGTCTTATAAATTGTTCTTTGTAAAAGATCTAAAAAGATTTACTCTGGGTAAAGGCTGAATAAAATGTAGATTTTTGTCTTACAATTTCTTTGAGGAGGGCAAATGCTACCCCTTGTCTCCCTGGTTTAGAGTCTCTTCTGTTCTTTTTTTTTTTTTTTTTTTTACTTTTAGCTATGAGACGGGTATTTACAGACCAGAAAAATCTAGATTCTGGACATTGTATGGATTGTGTCAACTAATCTTCAGAGCCATTGTCTGAAGTAGGTACTATTGGATTCTCCCGTTTACAAATAAGCAGACTCCCAGAGGTTAAGTAACATATAGTGTAAGTCACACATTAAGTGGCAGAGCCGCCATAGAAATAAAGATATATTAGATGAAAAGTCCATTCTTTTTTCTAACATGTTTCATTGCCTTTGTGAAAAATTAGCTTCAGGTGAGGCTTAAACCCCAAACCCCTGTGTTGCACATGTTGTGCTTAAGAATCAAGAAGGATTACACATTTACACATGGGCCAGAAGGTAGCTCTGTGGAAGAGTGTTTGTCTAAGAGAGAGAGGGGGGGAGGGGACAGGCTCAGGTTTCCATATGACTTGTAAGAAATACGGAATAAGTTTCAGCACTGGGGCAAGACAGTCACCTGATTACCTTAGAAAGGACAGCCATTCTTTCATTTCTCTCCTTTCTTACCTTTCTCATTGGATAGAACCTTAGCCTCATGCCCTATCAGGATGAATTATTTTACACCAGGAGTGATCATTGTTAGTGTCTGCCAGTACACTAACTTAGTTTTCTGCCCATTCCTTTCCTCTTCTATGTTTCTATACCATATCATTTGCATTTATATGTCACTTTAAATACAATGCATACTCCTAAAACATACCAAAAAAACATTCCATAGTATAATTATACCATAATTTACTCAATCAAATCTTCCTTGCTGAATTGTTAGTTAGCATGTTTCCAATTATATATTATATACAGTATTAGCACTGCAATATCTCCATATCCATGACTATTCCTTTAACAGTCATTGTTTCATACACTTGGAGATTCAGGAATATGTCAAGTCAAAGGATATCTAAAATTTAATGGCTACAATTTTTTCCCTAGAGATGTTTCATCAGGTTACATTTCTACCAACAGCACATAAGTGGTCTTACAGTCTTGCTCACTCCAGGTACTACCATTCTTTATACTGTTATTCCATATACGAAGCAAAGTGCAATATCTTATTTGTATTTTAATTTTTTTTTTTTTAGTAATAGTGAACTTATACATTTACTTCATGTGCTTATTTTGTTTTGGGGCTTTGCCTATTTATGTCCTTTGCCCATATTTTCCCAAAAAAGTATTAGTCTTCATTGCAGTGGCTTATTATCATACTGGTGTTTTGAATGTATACCAAATACTTTTGCTAATTTCTTGGTTGCCTTGTTTATGGTATCAATGGAGTCCTTTTACATGTAAATGTTAAAAATATTTTATGTAAATGAAATTCATCAAATTTTTCTTTTATTTGTTTTTCCTTTGGTCATTTTGAAAGTCCCCTGCCTCCCCAAGATTATAGAGATATTTTATGTTTCTTTTATATAAAAATAACTACTCTATCTGGAATATATGAAGATGTGAAATTAGGACATAACTTTTTCCTGCAAATGATTAATCATTTGTCCCAATTGTATTTATTAAATAATCCATATTTTCCCTACTGATTTCAAATTTTAAAGTTAGCATGTGATCATTAAATAGAAATTTTGCATTTGTAACAAAGTTTGCTTTCATGATAATAAATTCATAGCTAACACCAACATTTCACAACAATGTTTTTCCAGGTATCTCTCTAGACATACAATGAAGATATGTTCTTAATTTTGCCTAAATGGACTCATCCCACATAACGTCAATATATTTTTCATCAGTTACTTTTCTTTGTGTCTGTTTATAATGTTTTCTTCTCTGAAAAAATTTGGATTCCTATGCAGTCAAATTTTTATCTTTTTATTTGTGTGCTTCTTGTGCTTCACATAGTCCTTAGAAAGTCTTTCTGAATGCTTAGATTTTAAAAGGGGCTACCTATCTTTCTGTATTATGTTTTTACATTTTCATATTTGATATTTATAGAACTTATCTTTCTATAAAAGTCAATTAGTGAAAGAGTCTAATTTTTCATATAGTGAGTTATCCAATACTATTGCCACTGATGGAAAATGCCTCCATTGTCAGGTACTAAATATTTGCATTTGGGAGGCTGAGACCGGAGGACCCAGGTTCGCAGCCAGCCTCAGCTACCTAGTGAGGCACTCTGCAACTTAATGAGACCCTGTTTCAAAATAAAGAATAAAAATTAGGGCTGAGGGTATAGCTCAGAGGTAGAATGCCCCTGAGTTCAATCCCCAGTACCGCAGAAAATAATAATAATAAAAATAAAAATAAATTAAATATGTGTGTGCATGCTATTTTATTCATGGTCTCAAAAGGTAGGGATCTGGGGATGTTAAATAAGAGTAGTGATGTCATTTGCCAGCTAAGACCCTGCAATATTATTCTAAAATGTTGAATGAGGAGTGAATGAGTGCCCAGTAGAATGCAGTAGGAGAGAAAGGATGAGGTATGATATTAATGCAGTCATTTCTTCATTCAGTAAGTACTGAATGAAGCTATGATGCTTCAGGTACTAGGAAACAGAAATGAACAAAACAGAGATGGTCTACTGTTACAAAACTCAATTAAATTGGGAAGACACATCTTGTAATTAGCAAAAATTGCGATTGTGATGCATAATAAGAGGGAGAAGTATGGGACACTTTGTGAGCTATTAAGGGGACCAAACCTAATCAGAGAATGCAGGAAACATTTCCCAGAGGAATTGTCTTTTTAAACTAAGCCAGAAGAGGAAATTTATTTTAGCCAGATGATTGGGGTACGTGTGTACTTACATTTGTGTGTGTGTGCACTTGTGTGTGTGTATGTGTGTGTATACATATGTGTGTGTTGGGCAATTGGGAGGGGCCAGATCTTGGAATTGGACCTGAGAGCAATAGGAAGCCATTGCACGTCTTACTACGGGGCATGATATGTACATTTTACAAATGAAGTTGGCTGCTATGTAGCCTGTGAATTAGAAGAGGACTAGAATGGCTGTGGAGGAACTAGTTATGAAAGTCTTAAAGTAGCCCAAGTAAGAGAGCATGGTGATGATTGTGGTTTGGACAAAGTTATTGTCCTTGTTCAAGAGAAAATGGGTTCTCATCAGACATACAGGACAAGGGAGAAGCAGGTACCAAGGGGGACTCCTCCCTTCCTCAGGGTTTCTGACATCAAGTATATGCTGGTTCTACATGCCTGCTGAAAGAGAAGCCACCGTGGGGACAGAATCAAGAGTTCTGTTTGGATACTGCCCCATGTAAGATGCGCTAAGCTCCCCAGGTGGCGTTTTCTGTAGTATGACCTTTATAATTTATTATCTGAAAAGGGTAACAGTGATGATGGGGAATGAGGAAAACTTGACTAGGGGATAGGAAGAAGGTTTTCCTTTGCCATTTGGTGAAATGGCAATAAGAATAATATACCTGGTCTGAGGGAGCACTATTTATTTGTAATACAGAGTGATCAAGAATGGGGAACAAAGTTGTATTAGTAATACAGAGTGATCAAGAACAGGGAACAAAGCTTAAGATAGTAGCAGAACATCAATCACAAACTAAAGCTAGTTCCTAGATACAAACACTGGCATATGCCTGGGCAATTAGTAGGAACACAGCAACCAAAAGGTTATGGCTTATTATGTCAAACAATAAAGATGATATGGTAAAATATTTGACAGAATTACAGACTATCTCACTGGGAAGGACTAATTCAAGGTAAACCGACTAGAAGATAAGAACTAGAATTCATCAGTGTTTCAAGATGTCACATGATAAAAGTTATGTGAACTTTCTTGCATTACTGTGGTTAGTATCATCCCTTTGCCTTCTCTGTGTGTACATTTTTTTTAGAAATATTATAGACAACTTTATTATTAATTGCATCAATATACAACTTGTAATGAACCACTATTTCTACCTGTTTTCAAGTTTCCATATAAAAATAAACCTCAGACCAGACATGGTGGTGCAGTCCTGTAATCTTAGTACTTGGAGGCTGAAAGAGGAGGATTGCAGGTTCAGGACCAGCCTCAGCAACGTAGTGAGATTCTCAACAACTTACCTAGATTGTTTCAAAACAAAAAGTAAAAAACACTGGAGGTATAACTCAGTGGTAGAATGCACATGGGTTCAATCCCCAGTACTACAAAACCAGAAACAATCTCAGGCCTCAATTGTCTGGCCTTGGAATCCTATATATAGGATTTCATAGGAGTGTAATCCTAGATTCTTGGAATCGAGGATTTCACTACTATGAATCTAGTAGTGAATCGAGGATTTCACTACTATGGAAAATAGACTGTATTCTCATACCTACAGTTAGTCTACTGGATCCTGAAGAGTAGTAATTTAATTGGGCTGGAATGGCTGGTCCATTTGGCCCTCTTTCTAACAGACTGGGCAATCAAGTTCTTTAGCATTTCAGAGACTCCCTGTAATAAAGAAACTTTATAAGATGATCTCTACATCTTCTTACAAGCATAAACACCTGTTAATCTAGAGAGAAACACAGAAGCATGAGAATTATACTACAGTAGAAACCATGTTCAAGAAATAACTTTCAAAGCATTGATATCAAGGATTTCCAAGATGTCCACTATATTATTCAAAACTTTCTTTAGCTCTGTCCTGTCTTTTCTCATTGTCACCTTCTTGATAAGGTTTGCCCTGATCATAGTACTTAAAATTATAATCTTCCTTTGCCTGGTTCTACCAGTCTCCCTCCCCTGTTCTATTCCCCCCCATAACACTTTCCACTTTTTAACACACTAAATCACTTATTTAGTATGTTTTCTTCTCTCTACCTATCCCTACCATCAAATTTAAGTTCTATTCGAGCAGAGTTTGTCATTTTGCTCATATTGTGTATGTAGAAGAGTATATAACATCTACTAAGTGCTCAATTAATATTGTTGAATGAATGAATGAATCAATGAATTCCTAAGATAAATTTAAAATAAAATATTCCTTAACATACAACTGTAAAATCAGATCTAACCAACTGTGCATTGGTGTATTATAACATTGTCTCTCATTTATGAAGGTATATTTTAAATAGATATGTCTTTGAAACATTACAAAACCTTTTTAAAATATGAGTGAACATTTACTCACTCAACTGATTTGACCTTCTTGTTTCCAAGAGAGAGTTCATTTGAGATTAGGTGAGTTCAAAGTCTATGAATCATAAAGCAATTTAAAAAACTAAACAGGACATGAGCTCTGCCAAGTAAAACCCTTTTAAGGTAATGTTATTTTTATACCACAAATTCCTCAGTGCTGATGTCTAAAGGCAAAAGTTTTGGGCATAAAGTAATAGAATTATTAAATAGATAAATACTAGGATTGTACCATACTTATTGAACACCAGAGAAATTTCCCTTTAGAAATAATCTTCGGAAAAAATTTCACTAAGCACACAAGAACACTGGGCCATACTCCTTTTTTTTTTTGAACTAGGGGTTGAACCCAGGGGCATTCTATCTCTGAGCTAGACCCTGAGTCCTATTTATTATTGTTATTATTATTATTATCATTATTATTTTGAAACAGGGCCTTGTTAAATTGCTGAGGATCTTGCTAAATTGCCTAGAATGGCCTCGAACCTGCAATACTCCTGTCTCAGCCTCCCAAATACTAGGATTACAGGCATGGCCATACTTCATTTCAATTAAAACTCCTCTTAAGTAAATCACTCATTAGTCTATTAACAATGACAGCAGCAAAAACAACACAAGTAAACATTTAGAACTTAGACATCTAGATACTAAACTAACTGCCTTACATTCATCATGTCATTTCACAAGTGAGGAATTTGAGTTGCAGTGAGAATAAATTGTCCTGGAGACCAGCTTGGGCAATATAGTAAGACCCCGGCTCAATAAACAAATAACACAATACAAAACATAATAAAAATATAATCAGAACTTGAACTCAATTGGTTTAATGCAAAAGTTCCTATTCTCAACTGCAATGCTCAGTTGTCTCCTGTTTCTAAAACGTCAGTAAAAGGCAAAATTGCTACTACTGAGGACATTTAAAGCATATTTCTATACCCTGAAAACAACCTCTCCTCCCTCCGAAAAAGTTCAAGCTACTTTATTTCTC
>PVLC010046393.1:0-11440 GCA_004027655.1 Graphiurus murinus | reverse complement strand
ACCACCAAAAAAAAAAAAAAAAAAGGAAGACACATGGATCTCAGTGTGCACAGATGTTTGATTCAAGGACCCCCCCACACAAACACAAACACATACCAAAATCCATAGATTCTCAAGCCTATTAAATAAAATTGTGTTGTATTTGCATATAATCTACATATACCCTCCTATATACTTTAAATAATTTCTAAATTACTTATAGTACCTAATAGGATGTAATTTTAAGGAGTTGTTACTGTATATGTTTAGGAAATAATGACAAGAAAAAAGTCTGTACATGTTCAATATAGACACAGTTTTTTCCTCAAATACTTTTACTGCATGTATAAGACCCTGGGTTCAATTCTTAGCACCAAACAAGACAAACAAACAAAAAACAAAATTCAGTTGGCCATTGTTTCAACCTGAGGCTGTGGTACCACCATGGACATGACTATATAGAGAACTGACTATGTATTACAGATGCCACTTAGTATATGGATCTATTGTGTATAAATAAATTCTTTATCCAAATAACATAACAGAGCTGGGTGTGGTGGCAAATGCTTGTAATCCCAGCATTTGGGAGGCTGAGACCGGAGGATCTGGGTTCGAGGCCAGCTTCAGCTACCTGGTGAGGCCCTCCGCAACTTAGTGAGACCCTGTTTCAAAAATAAAGAATAAAAAATAGGGCTGGGAGTATAGTTCGGAGGTAGAACGCACCTGAGTTCAATTCTCAGTACCGCAAAGAAAAAAAAACAAAAACAAAAACAAAAACCCCCCCACACAAAAACCAAATAACATAACAGAACACATCAATTTATATTCTCTTATCATGTTTAACAGCTGGAGACCAATGTTATCGCAACTACAGTCTATTCAGCTGTAACTGAATGGTTCTCTCTCTCTTCCATCCAACGTGTGAGAGATACCTGCTACATGTCAGTGCTGCAGAGACATGGGGAGCCAGTCCTCACTTACAGAAGGCACGTTGCCCTCCCTTCCCAACTGTCGATCCAAACTACGAAAAGCATTCTTCAAGAACACCTCAGTGAGAAAAAGGAATTGGGAACTGGACAATTTCGGACTCATAATGACAGCTTTCCTGCAGAAATTTCATAATAAATGTTGTTTTGATAGCTGTAAGTATATAGTTGTAAAGTCTAACACTGCTGAGCAAATCCACTGTTCGATTACTTCTCTGGTTGCCTTTCTTTCCCAGCCGACATCAGCCGAATCATTAACACAAACTTCAAATGTATTCTCATCGCCTCTTCCCCCATCATTACGATGAAAAGAGATCATAGCTGCTAAAGCAAAGTGGCCGTGGGTTGAAAATCCAGCTTTTTTTTTTCCCCTGCCCACAGAGTTAGCTCCTAAAAGAGATCGGGCAATAGGCAACAGCAGTTAATGTAATGAGAACCATTTTCACAGTTAATTGTCTCTATCATATGTGATATGTGTTATGAAAACTCACACTGTATAAAATCCTGCCTAGATGTAAAAATAGTGTATTAATGGTGACCAGTAAGTACATACTTTTAAAATAGCCTTGCTTTTGAAATGACATGATGCCTTGGATTTACTTTATAATAATCCAGGGATAGGCCAGTAGGTGAGATGGTCATGATATTACAAGGGCCACACACTGAGGATTGATTGTCATGGCTGGGTATCGGGCTCATGAGGGATCATTGTATTATTATTCTCTTTACCTTTACATATATCTGATTCCACAATATAAGGCTTTAAAAAATATCTTTCTTTTCCTTACTTATACTTGTATATTTTTAATTTTTTATTATTTATTTATTTGTACAGGGAATTGAACCCAGGGGCATTCCACCTCTGAGCTATATCCCCAGCCCATTTTACTTTTTATTTTGAAATAGTGTCTCACTAAGTAGCTGAGGCTGGCCTCAAATGTGCCATTTTTGCCATTTTCCTGTCTCGGCCTCCCAGGTGCTGGGATTACAGGCATGTACCACCACACCCGGCTCACATCTGTCTTTTTGCTTAAGTTATTTGTTTCAGTCATGTTGAGGTGCCTGTGCCTATTACTTCAAGTTGCTTGATCTTGTATTTTGCTGCCTTTTCTAGCATATTTGCTGTTTGGCATACTTAAGCCGACATAGTAATGATGGCAAGAACAGACACGCTTATCTCCTTGCCCTGAGGCCGGCTCCCTCATTGCCTCCTGTCCCTCCTTTCACAGCTCTGCCCGTGCACCTGAGCGCTGGCTGCTCCGGCTGCTCTGGCTGCTTCCCCATCCCACGCTGGCTTCTCCTGCACCGCTGTGTGCGTTCCTCTTTCCCAGTTGGCAAAATCCTCATTCTTCCTGGCCCAGCTCAAATGCCGCCTCTCTCTTCTCTCTAGCTCTTCCCTTCCTCTTATTCTACCCCAGCTTCCTTCTAACAACTTCGAGTTTTCTTTCTTCCTCCTGCTCCAAGAGAACTTGGCTTGCATTTCCATTAGACTATTATTGCATCATATCATTTACAGTTGTATTGATAAGGATTATTTGGTTGAAAGAAAGAGAAACTAACTGAAACGAGTTTAACAGGAACGCTACTAAAAGAATAACAAGGAAACTCCAGGGACTTGAGTGCAGGTAGCCGACTGAACCTATGGAAGTGGACAGACCCTTCTGTCCAACCATTTCTATCCCCTGCTCTCCTCTGTATAACCGGATCATTCTCCTGCTGAAAATCTTTTTTTTTTTTCCCCTCTCTCTAGTCCTCATTGCAAAACAAAACACAAAACTGCTGGTATCCCTTAGCTACCAAGTTTATCTGTTAGAGGTTTAACCACACAAAGAGAAAGGGACTGAAAGGGAAGGAATTGATTGACCCAGTTTAGATGAGGATTTATCTGGGTGGGGTGGATGGTGGATGGATCACATTGTACCAAATGTCTGCCACTTCTGTGGATGGGGATGGAGCAGTCAGGGTAACTGGGAACAAGATAGATGGTCCTAGAGTTTCCATTAGAGTTATGTTCGTGTCTGATTCCCAGCAAGGCTGTGAGCTCTTCAGGGGCAATGCTCTCCTTTTTGCATGCCTTTGCCAAGAAACAAATATTTTTAAAATTTTTTATTTATTTATTTATTTTGCAGTACTGGGGATTGAACTCAGGGGCATTCTACCTCCAAGCTACACCCCCAGCCCTATTTTTTATTCTTTATTTTGAAACAGGATCTCACTAATTTGCGGAGTGCCTCACTAGGTAGCTGAGGCTGACTGCGAACCTGGATCTTCCGGTCTGAGCCTCGAAAATGCTGGGATTACAAGCATGGGCCACCACACCCGGCAAGAAACAAATATTTATTGGATAAATTTCTAATCAGTTCTATGATCTTAACTTACACATTAGGCTCATACAAACATCTGAATTACTACATACAGACTTTTTTGTTTTTTTCCCCCCAGTACCAGAGATTGAACCCCAGGGGCATTCTACCTTTGAGCTACAACCCCAGCCCTATTTTATTTTATTTTTTTACTTGGGTCTCCCTAAGTTGCTGAGAGTCTTGCTAAATTGCTTGGCTGGCCTTGAACCTGTGATCCTCCTGTCTCAGCCTCCCACATACTGGGATTATAGTTGTATATCACCACACCCGGCTGACATTTTTTTTTTCCTTTGGCACTGGAATTGAAACCAGGAGCATTCTACCTCGGAACCACACTGGCTCTTTTTATATTTTGTTTTGAAACAGGGTCTTGCTACATTGCTGAGAGTTTACTACTTTGCTGTGGCTGTCCTCAAACCTGTGGCTTGTTCTGTTTTCCTGTTCATATCCTTTTTCCTCTTCTTTCTTAATAATAGCACCCTGCTTCTCCCCGTGGGGAAATAGTACGTTCATTTATTTATTTATTTACTTACTTACTGGTACTGGGGATTGGACCAGCTCTGGACTTTTACCCAGGCTTCTTGTTGCCTGAGACAAAAAGCAAACAAATCAAAACCTACTGGTTGAAGCTATTGTTGGTTGTGTTTTCTGTTACTTGAAGCTAAACATAGCCCTAACAAACTTTTAAAAAATAAAAATAAACTGTCTTAAGCTAGAACTCGTTGGTTAACTGTACAAGCCATATTCTTATCTAAGAAAGACACTAGGTCCTTTGGAGAAGTTTCTCAAAGTATCAGCCAAAGTGGTCCCTGTCCGAGTTACAGGCTGCTTGTGAAAGTTGATACATTTCCAAGGCGCTCATTTGCCCAATCTGATTCCTCCCAGGAATAAGAATTATTGGGCCTAGGGCCTGGGAATCTGTCCTTTTTTTCTTTTGTTTTACTTTTTTGGCAGTACTGGGGGTAGCACCCAGGGCCTAGCAAATCAGGAAGGAATTCTACCACTGACCACAGCTCTTGTATGTATGTAAATTACACCTCCAGCCCTTTTTACTTTTTTTTTTTTTTTTTGGATGGGGGGCTAAACCCAGGGGTATTCTACCTCCAAGATACACCCCCAGCCCTATTTTTTATTCTTTATTTGAAACTGGGTCTCACTAAGTTGCTGAGGGCCTCACTAAGTAGCTGAGGCTGGCTGTAAACCTGTATTCTCCAGTCTCAGCCTCCCAAGTACTGGGATTACAAGCGTGCACCACCACGCTCGGCTTACTTTTTTTTATTTTTAAATTGTGAAACAGGTTCTCACTAAATTGCTAAGAGTCTGGCTAAGTTGCTGAGGCTGGCCTCAACCCTGTCATCCTCCTGTCTTAGCCTCTCAAGTACTGGGATTACAGACATGGACCCCCATTACTGGTTACCTAACTCTTTTTTGTTTTGGACTTTTTTGGGGGGAGTACTGGGGATTCAACCCAAGGGCAGTCTATCTCTGACCTACACCCCAGCCCTTTTTTTTATTTTGAAACAGTGTCTCACTAAATTGATGAGGCTGGCTTCAAACCACAATCCTCCTGTCTCAGCCTCACAAGTACTAGGATTACAGGTGTTTGCCACCACGCCCAGCTACCCAGCTCTTTTAAAAGTTTCATTTTCATACAATGTCTTGCTAAATCATCCAGACTGGCCTCAAACTTGTGATCTTCCTGCCTCAGCCTCCTAACTATCTGAGATTACAGGTGTGTGCCTCTGGGGCTGCAGAATCTGTCCTTTTAACCAACTCCCTCAGCAATCCTGGTGCTCAGAAAATCTAAAGAACCACTGACAAATAAACAAGTTGGAGTCATTTGCTAGGCAGTAAAATAAAGGTAACTAGTTGTTTGTTTGTTTTTCCTGAACCAATCCTCACACCTATTGACCTTAACTTGAATTATCATTGAGGAGAGTCCACCCTCCTTCTGGACGCAGATTGAACTGTTGTTCAATCATATGCTTCAGTCACAGCATGAGATTTCCTATGAGAAGCCAGCAGATGTTCTGCTTTCTGTGTGTGTGTGTGTATGCGTGTGTGTGTGTGTGTGTGTGTGTGTGTGTGTGTGTGTGTGTGTAGGGAGTGACCCCAGGGGTGTTCCCCTTCTGAACCACACCTCCAGTCCTATTTTATGTTTTGTCTCTCTAAAGTACCTTGCACTGACCTCCAACCTACAATCCTCCTGTCTGAGCCTCCCAAGTGCTGAAATTATAGGCATGCACCACTGTGCCTGGCTCTGCTTTCTTTATTAAGTGTATTTTAACTAAATTTGCTAACCATCCTATTATCCCTACTTCCTTCCTCTTTTGAGCATTGACGATCATATTCCCATTTCACCTATGCACTTGTGCTCAGTATCATTTTCCAATTATATAGTAAATTTGAAATGAACACAATCCAATATAATTCTGACTTAATATTCCCTTAGTTTAGGCTTTCTTGAGTTATTAATTGTTTTCAGGCTCAGAATACTCTTATTCAATTTTGTCTTATTGTATTAAGTTTTTCTTATATGAAAAAACATAGACATAATTTGTGTGTGTGTGTGTGTGTGTGTGTGTGTGTGTGTGTGTGTGGTATTTGGGATGCTCAGGGGCATCCCACCTCTGAGCTACACCCCCAGCCCTATTTTATTTTTTTATTTTGAAACAGGGTCTCACTAGGTGAGAGTCTCACTCCTTGCTGAGGCTGTCCTCGAACCTGTGATCCTCCTGTCCCAGCCTTCCAAGTACTGGGATTACAGGCGTGTGCCACCATGCCTAGCAATTAGACACAATGTAAAAAACCCCAACTCTTGAGTTCAAGTATAATTAGAGGCTATTAAGTAACACCAGGGACTATTGACCAAATCAGAGTCCCTACACTGTCCTAACCTTCTTTCAGAATCTCATTTCTCAAAACATCTCAAAGCACATCCTCCTTCCTTACCAGTCACCATGCTGTCCTCAGCTCCTTCCTGACTCCTGTCTTTCTTTATGCTGTTTCCCCATCGGGGTTAGCCCTGCCACCTACAAAGCCTTCTTTAATTACCATGCCATTCCACTAGCTCTCTTCTCTAAATTCTTGTGTGTGTGTGTGTGTGTGTGTGTGTGTGTGTGTGTGTGTGTGTGTGTGTGTTAGTGGGTATTGAATCCAGGGCATTCTACCTCCAAGCTATACCCCCAGGCTTTTTTTTTTTTTAATGTTGAAACAAGGTCTTGCTAGGTTGATGAGTCTCACTACTTTCGGAGGCTGTTCTTGAGCCTTCAGTCTTCCTGTCTTTGCCTCCCAAGTATGCCACCACACCCAGCATCTAAATTCTTACTCTACTTACCATCATTAACACTGTGTGTATGTATGTATGTATTGGTACTGGGGATTGAACCCAGAGGTGCTCTACCTCAGAACTACACCCCCAGCCCTTTTAATTTTCAAACAAGGTCTCACTAAGTCACTGAGGCTGTCCTTGAACTTGTGATCCTTTTATCTCAGTCTTCCAAGTACTGGGATCACAGGCGTGCACCACCTCACCCAGCTAACACCTAATTTTTAAATCTTCCCAAAAGATATTTTGGCATGTCAGTCTCCAAGCTACACATGCTTCAAGAGTACCATGTTTTCAACAATGAATTCATTATGGTGTCCCACAAGTTAGACTCTGCTCGGTGCCAGGGGGCACAAGTTAATAAAACACAGCCACTGTCCCATAGGTGTTATGGGTTGCTGGGTTATTCCTAACTGGGACTCACTGGGATTCTCAAATAGTTTACGGAGCCGGGCGTGGTGGCGCATGCTTGTAATGCCAGCATTTAGGAGGCTGAGACTGGAGGATCCGGGTTCTCGGCCAGCCTCAACTAGGTAGCTAGTGAGGCCCTCCGCAACTTAGTGAGACCCTTTATTCAAAATAAAGAATAAAAAATAGGGCTGGGGGTATAGCTCGGAGGTAGAATGCCCCTGAGTTCAATCCCCAGTACCACACACACACACACACAAAAAAAAATTGTTTACAGAGTGAGCTGGAAACAACTTCAAGACTCCCCACCCACCACCACCACCACTTCGATCTGTCTCTCATTTTATCCTCCTTTCCCTTCCCTTTGATCCAAGTAAATGGGACTTCTTGCCCTGAACAAACCTGCCACCTTTTCTCTCTTCTGCTTGCTCACGTTGCTCTCCGCTCCTGAAGTGACAGCTTCTCTTCTCTGCCAGAGTCTACTCGGACAGATCCTCAAGGACCTAGAGTTCAAATACCATCTTCTTCACGAAGCACTGTAATTGCACATGGAGTTTCAATTAAGTCCAGTTTCTCAAGAAGAACCCCGAGCCAGGTGTGGTGGTGAATGCTTGTAATCCCAGTATTTGGGAGGCTGAGACCGGAGGATCTGGGCCAGCCTCAGCTACCTACTGAGGCACTCCACAACTTAGTGAGACCCGGTTTCAAAAATAAGGGATAAAAAATAGGGCTGGGGGGTATATGCCCCTGAGTTCCATCTCCAGTACTGAAAACAAAACAAAACAAAAAAAAACTTCTCATATAAAGGGAAAACAAGCCGGGCGTGGTGGCGCACGCTTGTAATCCCAGCATTCGGGAGGCTGAGACCGGAGGATCCGGGTTCGCGGCCAGCCTCAGCTACCTAGTGAGGCACTCTGCAACTTAGTGAGACTCGGTTTCAAAATAAAGAATAAAAAAAAATAGGGCTGAGGGTGTAGCTCAGAGGTAGAATGCCCCTGAGTTCAATCCCCAGTACCGCAAAAATAAATAAATAAATAAATAAATAAATAAATAAATAAAATAAAGGGAAAACAAGAACCACAAGCATGTTTGTTTGTTTGTTTGTTTGGTACTGGAGATTGAACCTAGGGGCATTGTACTTCTGAACTATACCATACCCCCCAGAAATATTTGCCAATAAAAATATAAAATATAAGCCAGGCATGGTGGTGCACACCTGTAATCCCAGTACTTGGGAGGCTGAGACAGGAGGATCGCAGGTTCAAGGACAGTCTCGGCAACTTGGTGAGGCCCTCTGCAACTTAGTGAGACCCTGTTTCAAAACAGAGAATAAAATAGGGCTGGGGGTATAGCTCAGAAGTACAATGCCCCTAGGTTCAATCTCCAGTACTACAAAAAGAAAAAAAAAAAAAAAAAGTAAAACATAGCCTGGTGTGGTGGTGCACACTTGTAACCCCAGTACTTGGGAGGCTGAGACAGGAGGATTGCAGGTTCAAGACAAGTCTCAACAACTTAGCAAGGCCTTTAGCAACTTAGCAAGACCCTGTTTCAAAATGAAAATAAGTAAATAAGAAAACAGGGCTTGGGGTGTAGTTGGATGTAGTATTCCGCTGGATTCAATTCCCAGTACCACACACACAAAAAGTAATAAAAATTAAAAAAGTAAAACATTCTCACTAACAAAAATCTGGGGAAGAAAAAAAGTGACCTAAATAAAAAGCAGCCATTATTCTACCAAGCGGGGATAATAATAATTTATATTATGATGCATTTCCTTCTATACACTTAAAAACACAATTCTTCTATTTATTTATGTATTTATTATTGGCAAATAAAAATTGTGTATATTTATGGTGTACCACATGGTGTTTTAAAATACGTAATTATTATTATTTTTTTTTTTTTTGCGGTACTGGGAATGGAACTCAGGGGCATTCTACCTCTGAGCTATACCCCCAGCCCTATTTTTTATTCTTTATTTTGAAACCGAGTCTCACTAAGTTGCGGAGTGCCTCACTAGGTAGCTGAGGCTGGCCGCGAACCCGGATCCTCCGGTCTCAGCCTCCTGAATGCTGGGATTACAAGCGTGCGCCACCATGCCCGGCTTCGTAATTATTTTTAACTTACAAAATGGTGATTGTTCTGGACATAATTTTGCAATGATTTCAGATTTTTTTTTGTGTGTGTGTGTGGTACTGGGAATTGAACTCAGGGGCATTCTACCTCTGAGCTATACCCCCAGCTCTATTTTTTACTCTTTATTTTGAAACAGGGTCTCACTAACTTGTGGAGTGCCTCACTAGGTATCGGAAGCTGGCCTCGAACCCGGATCCTCTGGTCTCAGCCTCCCAAATTCTGGGATTACAAGCGTGTGACACCACGCCCAGTTCGATGATTTCAGATTTTAAAAGAACATATACAACAGGTAGAAAGAAGAACACATAAATTAAAAAAAGAACACTGCATTTTATAGGCATGATATATGCCAAAAAAAAGAATACAGGAAAGAAGGGAAGGAAGGAAGGGAGGGAGGGAAGAAGAGAGGGAGGGAGACGAAACCCCTCAAGGGCTCACATGCTGGAGGCTTGGTCCCCAGTGCTGGTGTTGAACCTGCAGGAGGTGGGCCCCAGGGGAAGGCACTTAGGTATGGGGCACCCCTCTGGAAGGGACCAATGTAGGCCTCACGGGACTGGAGTCATTCCTGTGAGAATAGGGTGTCATAAGGGAGCCTGGCACCTCCCTGAACCCCTCTTCTGCGTGTGCCACGGTCACACTTACTGCTGTCCTTGTGATGCCCTATTCCATGAGGCCCTGGCACCAGGCTCCTGAGCCTCCAGAACTTTCCTTAAAAGTCCCCAGCCTCAGGTATCTGAGCAGTGGAAAATGGACTAAGACATCACTAACCAGAGACAATGATGCAGACAGACCTTCTAATTCTTCCATATTCACATATACGCATTTAATTCTCTTACAGTCCCAGGTGCCATAGGTGATGCTTTCCAAACCACTCTCAAAGCACTTGCCTCTTTGCAGTTCCAAGTATTTGTGGTTCTCACTGTGGCTTCTCCAGGCTATTATGCTCTTTTATTTATTTATTTTTTTTTTAAGGAAATCCCTAGCCTGGTTAACTGGGATCCCTGGCCATTGGTCACCTCAGCTAGCTCTGCAGTCTCCTGTCCTGCTCTCCACTGTAAACTCTCCTTCCTAAAGCTCCGAGTCTGGTCTGCACTTTGTTGCTGTTCTTTTCTTTGCACACCTTCTTTCTGGTCAGTGTTGGTTCTATCAACACGACTGTTTGCTTTACAGAAATATCATTTAAATATTTTTATTCTTTTAGTAATAACATACAATAATGTTAAATATACTTCTAGTTATATATTGCTACACATCCTATCGCATCAATGCAATGGACTTTACTTTTTACATTTTCTTTGCCTCTGTTGAAATGTATACGATTATAAATTTATATGATCATGTTGTAAATATGACCATGTTATTAGAATTTACAAAATCCTAGCCCTTTTTTTTTTTGCATGTGTTTATATTTTGTTTCGAAGCAGGTTCTCACTAAGTTGCTGAGGCTAAATTATTGAGGCTAGTCTACAAACTGTGATCCTC
This sequence comes from Graphiurus murinus, assembly GCA_004027655.1. Classification (NCBI taxonomy): domain Eukaryota; kingdom Metazoa; phylum Chordata; class Mammalia; order Rodentia; family Gliridae; genus Graphiurus; species Graphiurus murinus. The sequence goes on along the minus strand of PVLC010046393.1, from coordinate 758 downwards.
CTGTCTCAACCTCCCACATACTGGGATTATAGACATGTGACACCATGCCAGGTTTTAGTTTCATTTTAAATGGCAACTATTCAAATATTCCAAAGAACTGAAATACTTTCCAAGGACCTGAAATAAACTGAAACCCTTCCCTGGTTATTGGATACTTTATATACTAAGTGTTACAACCTGCTTTTTTTGTTTGTTTGTTTGGTACTAGGGATTGAATCCAGGGGCATTCTATCTCCAAGATACACCTCCAGCCCTTTTTATTTTTTTTATTTTTACTTTTTGTTTGGAAACAGGGTCTCACTAGGCTGCTGAAAGTCTCACTATGTTGCTGAGGCTGTACTTGAACTTTCATCCTCCTGTCTCAGCCTCCCAAGTACTGGGATTATAGGTGTATACCACCACACCTGGCTACAACCTGCTTTTTGTACCTCCTATACCACAGGATTTTTTTTTTATCAGTTCAGTTCATATATGTATATATGTTCTATATTTTTTTTTTTTTTTTTTTTTTTTTTTTTTTTTTTTTTTTTTTTTTTTTTTTTTTTTTTTTTTTTTTTTTTTTTTTTTTTTTTTTTTTTTTTTTTTTTTTTTTTTTTTTTTTTTTTTTTTTTTTTTTTGCGGGTCTGGGGATTGAACTCAGGGGCATTCTACCTCCGAGCTATACCCCCAGCCCTATTTTTTATTCTTTATTTTGAAACCGGGTCTCACTAAGTTGCGGAGTGTCTCACTAGGTAGCTGAGGCTGGCCGCGAACACGGA
>PVLC010046392.1:0-11447 GCA_004027655.1 Graphiurus murinus | reverse complement strand
GTGTGTATAGACACCTTTTCTCTACCTATCCCTCAGTTTACAGACAGATAGGCTTGTTTAAATAACTTGGCTAATGTGAATTGTTCTTCTATAATTATGGGTATGAATGTATCATGATAGTTTTCTGACTTGAATTATTTGGGAGATTAGAAGGAGAGTATAGCTGGATCACATGGTGGTTCCATTCCTAGTCTTTTGAGGAATCTCCATACTGATCTCCACAATGGTTGTATCAATTCAAAATCACACCAACAGTGTGTAAGAGTTCCTATTTTCTCACATTTTTTGCCAGCATTTATTATTGTTTTTATTCTTGATGAGAATCATTTGCTTTAACTGAAGTTAGATGGAATGTCAGTATATATTCTTGTTGTTGTTATTGTTGTTGTGGAACTGGGGATTGGACTTAGGGGCATTCTACCTCTGAGTTATACCCCCAGCAACTTTATTTTTTAATTTTGAAACAGAATCTCACTAAGTTGATGAGGACCTAACCATGTTGCTGAGGCTATCCTCAATCCTTCAATTTTCCAGTCTCAGCTTCCAAAATACTGAGATTACAGGTGTGCACCGCCACACCCAGCTTTGGTATAGTTTTGATTTGCATTTCCCTGATTTGCATTTCCCTAGTGATGCTGAACATTTTTTCATATATTTGTTGAACATTTATATTTATTCTTTGGTAAGTGTCTATTCACTTCAGTTAATACTAGTCATTTGTGTGTTTTCTTTTAAAATATTTTGGGTCATTTATGTCTTTTTCAATTATTAATGTTTCATAATTTCAATATGAAAATACATCACCCCCTAAGTGAAGTTTATTCCTAAATATTTTGCTTTCCTATATTATGATAAATGAGATTGTTTTCTTAAATGATTTAAATTTTCAGGTGTATCATTTTTAACATACAGAAACATATTTTTTTTGGTTTTGCATCTTGAAGTTTTATTAGATTGTTTTGTCATGGACTCTTCATTATTTTCTATATAGACAATTATGTTATCTCCAAGCATTGCAGCAGCTTCTGTTAATAAAGAGAATATTAGAAATGCTGAACCTTTCTACTACTTCAGATACTTATTTCCAGCCACCATTGTATAGTGAAAATATGATACTGAAAGAAAGCTAATAGAAGCAATTATAAAGCAGAGCTAACCATAGTGCTCCTGTGGATTTCATGCCTTTTGTTTCTTTTTCTTGCCTAAAAGTTCTGTCTAGAATGTCCAGTACTACATTGAATGGAAATGGTCAGAATGACATCCTTGTCTTGTTTCTCATCTTAGAGGTAAAGTTTTTAGCTTTTCATCTTTGAGTATGACGTTAGCAATGAACTTGTCATACATGACTTTTATGATATGTATGCTTTTTCTACATCTAATTTATTCAAAAAAATTTTTCATGAAATGATGTTATATTTTGTTAAACACTTTTTTTGCAGTTTTTGAGCTGATCATATGAATTTGTCTCTTATTCTGTTAATGTGTATATTATATTTATTGATTTATGTGGGTTGAAGCATCCTTGAATTTCAGGGATAAATCCCACTTAGTCATGGTATATGATCCTTTTAACATGATTTTGTAATTTTTTTTTTTTAGTATTTTAAGGATTTTTGCATTTGTGTTCAACAACAATATTGACCTATATTTCCTGTTTTTTATTTTTAATGGATTTGTTTGGTTTGAGTATCAGGGTAATGTTTGACCTTATAAAATAGGTCAGGAAGAAAATATTTTCTCTTCAATTTCTGGAAGACTTTGACGTAATGGGGAGTCCCCAAACTCTGCCACTTTTACTTTATACTTACTGAGAAAGACAGAGTGACTTGACCTCTCTCTGGCTAGGTTAGTTGCACGTTTCCTTCTGTAGCCTTGAAACCAAGCTGAAGCCTTGAAAATTCCAAGACAGTGATAAATATGCCTATATTTTTGCTTGAAACTCTGAATAATGAACTATATTGCTAAATATGTAAAGCTAGCTCTACCCCTAGCAAAATTCCCTAAGTCATCAAATGAATTCTATTACATGGTTTTCTTATTTCAGGTATACCTAGGTGGAAGATTTCCTTCCTCTTTCCATCACAATAACATGTTGTAGACCCCCACACCTTGCACATAAGCTTTCTAACACATGTTTTGAATGGATCATCCTAGCATTTAGTCCTTATTTCCTTGGAGTCCCAACTAGCCCCAGCTTGAGATGGTTTATGACAGTCCCTTTTCTCTTGCCACTGCTTTTGGGCCAGTTCTATGGTAAGTCTTGCTGGACAGAAGAGGACTGATATTAGTTCTTCTGCAAATGTTTGATAGAATTCACCCATGAAGTCATCAGGGCCTGGACTTACATTTTTGGGGGAGATTTTTTTTTTTATTACTAACTTTGTCTCTAAACATGTCATTTGTCTGTTAAATCAAATTTTGTCTTTCTTTATGATTTAGCCTTAGTAGGTTGTATATTTCTAAGAACATTTATTCTACATTATCCAATTTTGTGGCATATAGTTATTTAGGCTGAAGCTTTGCTTCTGCCCATTAAAAATTCCATTAACTGGATTCTTCAGCCTTAGGATTCCTGCTTGACTGTTTCTTTTATGACTTATTTTTGCTAAATTTCTGGTTTTGCTCATTTATTGTATTCTTAATTTTGTTGAATTGTCTATGTATTTTCTTGCATCTTGTGGAATTTCCTTAAAAAAAATCCTTTTCAGGAAATCCACACATCTCGATTTCTCTTTGGCCAGTCACTGGATAATTGTGTTCCTCTGTTGGTGTCATGATTCCTTGCTTTTTATGTTCCTTATGGCTTTGCAATTATAGTTATGCATTTAGTAGACATTTCTTCCAAATTTTGCAGATTTACTTTTGTGGGAAAACACTTTCAACTGTGTTGGCAGACAAGGGCACTGGCTGAATGTGGTCTGGTGGCTCTGTTTTGGGAGTGGCAGCAGTGTGGCCCCATGAAGTTCTGTTAACTGAGGTTAGCATTGTCAAAATCTTCCATGTTTCTCAGTGGTTAAGGCTCTGTATGTCTATGGCAGTGGTAGTAGCAGGGAAGGATATTGTGGTCTTTGATGTTGAAAGTTTCTGGAGTCCTCCACATTTCCTTTTTTCTTTGTGGAGAGTTTTTAATTGAAGGAATCCCTTTTGGCTCTGAGTTGGGCATGGCCTGCCATGATGGCACTAGGGTAGCTTTAAGAGTGGCTGTGAATGCTCTCTCTAATATGTGGAAGCTAGGTAGACACAGAAGGAGAAAGGAGAAACTTTAGATGAGTAAGGAAGGTGACCTAACTGAGGGAGGTGTGAGGGGGGGAAGAGAGAAACACCCTAATGTGCCTGATATACATTCACATACATATTAAATTCAATCACTAAGCTGAGCATGAGAAGGAGGGAGGTGAGATGGAATGGGGTGCGAATAGAGGAAGGACTAAATGAGTGATGTGTGCATGTGTGCTTCTACCATCCTGTACCTCATTAAGATGTATGATTGCAATGCATAAATAAATAAACAAACAAACAAAAAAACAAAGAAAGAGAGAGAGTGGATATGAAGCTGGAGCTTTGGGCTCAGAGGCTGTAGAAACATTGAGGGCATCCTTAGTTGTGAGTAGGCTGCAGGAAGTGTAGGAATGAACAGACTGAATAGAGAGCTGGGGTTCATGACTCTGGGGCATGTTCCAGCACCTCAGGCAGAGGATAATGACCAGCAATTATGACTAAAATACTGGGGCAGGGTAAAGTGGCAATTCCTGCCCTTGTGAAATTAGTTCTCATGGTAGCACAGGCTCTTAGAGGTGGGGTACAGATATAGGCCCTATAAATGCTGGGACATAGCAGAAATTAATGTCCCAAGGGATGAAATACAGGATGGAGCTTCTCCCAAACAGGTTGGCCTGGAGAACATGGATCATTGGAGACTCAGAAGCATGAGTAGCAATAAACTGGATTCTTGGGAACCAGAGGGGTGGGTGGAGTGACAAAAATAATCCAGGAATAGTGAGGTGCAGCAGCTACTCAGGTCAGAGCCCAGTGCAAAAACCACTCAGATCCGTTGGATGGAGAGGCACTGTGGCAGTTCTGACTATGGATAGCAGGGTACAATATTCTTTCCTTCTCTATGATGAGTGCAACTGCATGGACTCTGGAAACTTCCTTAGACAGGATTTTCCAGGTATTGTAGTGGGGTCCTCTTACTTCTTTCTCCACCAGTGGAAATCCATTTCAGAGCCTCCTGACTCTGAGCTGCTTCTTGAAGATGGTGTGTTTCAGCCAAAGTGCTCCCTATCCTTTTCTATGAGGCCAATTTGGTTTCTCTGCTCTACAGGATTTCTGCTACTTCTTTGCTATATTCTGGAGCTCTGTCATAGGTTATTTTTATTGGTATTCAGTTATTTATCCATTGCTTTTAGTTAGTCTTTTTGTTTTGGGGATAGAAAATGGGCATTGGGACCTTCTAATGTGCCATCTTGTTGATATTTTTCCTTTAAAACTGAGATTTTTGATAATCATATTTTTCAATGCAAGTAATAACTGCCCAAATGGGTCTCCTATGCTCATCTTTTCTAAGGTTATTATTTTTAATAAACACCTATATAATGTTGATATTTAAAAATTTATACCATTCCCCAAACCTTACATTTTATAACATACCTATTACAAGGTTATAATTCTCAGATGTTGGAACATATTGGTTTGATAATATTCTTTTGTATGTAAGTCCTAATCCATTCTTGGAATTATTTCCCCCTGTATAATTATCTAGTTTTCTCAGTACCATCTACTCAATACTTTGTCCTTTCCTTATTGATTTGTAGTGTCATCTTGACTATACACAGTAAATTGTCTCCTACAAATGAGTCTAGTTTTAAAACATTTTTAGGATTTATTAAGAATTTTTAAGTTCCGTTCCACCAACTAGTGTGTTTGTCCATTCCTGTTTCCTTACAATTTATAAGGTTATAATTCTCTGATGTTGGAACATGTTGGTTTGATAATATTATTTTGTATGTAAGTCCCTAATCCATTCTTGGAACTATTTCTCCCTGTATAATTATCCAGTCTTTTCAGTATCATCTGCTAAATACTTTGTCCTTTCCTTGTTGCTTTGTAGTATCACGTTTACTATACAATAAGTTGCCTCCTACAAATGAGTCTAGTTTTAAAATCTTTTCAGTATTTATTAAGAATCTTTAAATTATTTTCCACCAACTTGTATGTTTGTCCATTGCTGTTTAAATCCATCATTTTTATTACTATAATCTTATCTTCATGACTGATAGGAATAATCCTCCTTCTTTGCTCATTTTTTATTTTTTGTAAATTTGACTTAGGTCTTTGGAAATTTCTGTTTTTCTATGTACATTTTAGAAAATTTGTCAAAATCTTCAAAATTTGTTAAAGTAAATGTTATATTCCTAGGTGTTTCAGGATTCAAGACAATTTTGCAAATGTCACTCAATATCTATTTAGCACTTTGCAAAATTGGATACCATGTTAGGGGCTCTCATTGTGGACCAAATACTGTGCAGAATAATGAACATGCTGTGCTACATAATTTCTCAAAAAAATTCCACAATGACTTCAAGTTGCTAGTGTCATTTTGAAGGACATGCAGAAAATTTGCCAAGTTCACCTTCTTAGTATCACCCTTAGTGCTCAACACAATCAGTTTGAGTCTAGATCAGACAATTAAATATTAATTGTGCCTTTCAACCCAGTAGAGTAAGCTCTACCTCCTCCAGGAAGCTCATTGAGAACATTTCTGTATGCTGTGTTGTCTCCTAGTGGAAGTCACTGTTTTCTCCTTGGAAGTCCCACGGCACATAGTCTATTACCAATGGTAGGAAAATTTGTTGGGGTCCTGGGTACACAGAGTGATAACTTCAAATATTTTTGTCTGCATAATAACTTTGGAGTAAATTGGATGGATAACATAAACCCCTAGAGTTGGTTTGGCTTTGCTTGAATTTGATATGAAATCCAGTAAGAAGAATATTAATGTTTAAATTATATTGGATATAAAATATAAGAAAGAAGACATGCATGCCCCATGCAAAAGAGTTTATTCATCTTTAGGAATTTGATTATTGCTAAAGACATACTTCTTTTTATCCTATCCTTAGCTGCATGGAGGATAGCACCTTTTCTCCTAAATACCTGCCTTGATAATTTGTTTCAGAGACACATCATTGTGTGAAAATGGGAATATTACCTTTGCTTCCCATTTCTCTTCCCTATTATCTGTACAACTATAGTATAGACTTTGGGTTTCTATCAATAACAGTTGACAAGTTTATTAAATAAATTGTTTTCTTTTGCATCTGAAACATCAAATGTCAAAAAAGTAATTATTTTCACTGAGCCTTCAAAAGACAAAAAATAAAGTAGATAAAGTGGCTAAAGTTAGGATGCATAAAGTCCAGTGGTCACATTTCAGCAGCTGTCAATTCATTATAACATTAGAGAACATAGATTTATTTGTGCCCAGGCTTTATCTCCTCCATTGACTATGAGCTGCATGTGAGCCTGTTGAGGTTTGTCTGTACATTGTACATGATCAGCTGATGAATTCAGCCTTCGTGACATATCAAGAAGAATATAAATAAAATGATAAATCCGCACAATAATTCAATGAGTGCATTGAGCAGGATGTAAACCTGTAATTACTGTAGGATCTCTAAATATGTGAGTAACTAAACTGTATATAAGAAAAGATAAGATGGAAATAAATTAAAAAGGAGACAGTGGCTCACTCAAGATGAAAGTCTTATAAGTGATTTTAATTAACTTATTTGTTCTTTATTTCTCAAATTGTTTACATTGAACATTCATGCATCAGTTCCTAACTGTTCACAAGAATATGTGCTTGTCCTTCTAGAGTGTGGAGTTGTGGTAAGAAAGCAACAGAAGTTGTGGAAAAAGCAACAGAAGCTCCTTTGGCAGGAGCGATATTTCCCAGGCCCCCTTTGATCAAGGTACAACCATGTGATTCCACGCTTATCTACAGAATGGAACCCATCCAGTTAAAGAAGCAAGCATCCATTTCTCTACTCAATTGTTCCTGGAGAGGGCACTCTGAGGTCCTAGAAGTTGTCAGAGTCACATACTGAAAGGAACTTGAATTACCACTTAGAAGCTTCCTGTTAAATAGGAACCATATATTTGTGGATTATTCAAGCAAAACCTAAGCTTCTATTGTGAATCAACTCCCTTTATTTGAGTTTTCTTCAGAAAATAGCCCATAAAGGAGATTTTTTTTTAGGAAGGTCATTTTTTTTTAAGAATTGATACAGGGGACAAGCATGAAGGTAAGCAACAGGAGACAGAAGGAAGAAAAGAGAATTTACAGATACGTTTCTGAGTTGGCCCTCCCTGCAGACAGCTGGAGCTCAGTGCTACTAGGACTTCTGAGGAAGCTTGCAAGTTCATCTCAAAGCAGTGCACCTATGGTAGAGAAAGGAATAGCTTGTACATCTGCTCCCAGTTCCAAATGTCCAAAAGCTGATCCTTGGGCACTGATTCTCTGGCTTCTGTGTTGCAGGAGCTTGCATGCGAAGTATATGACACAGTGTTTCTTGCTAAGCAGTCAGAGAAGCCCTGGGGCAAAAAGTTAGAAATACCTAATGCAGGTCATGCGAGGAAGATCCAAGATGGCGCCTGAGTGAAAAACCTTTTCCCAGACGCTGTGATTTCGAATCAAATTTGCTAAAAACCCCCCCAGCTTCTTAACAGAAGGGAAAAATCAACAAAAAGGGGCGAAAGCTGAACCACAACAGAAGAGAACTCGGAGAGCCGGTAACAGCTCGGCAGGGCCTCGGGCCTGGTGCGGTGTGCAGGCCGCCCGCCGCAGGCCGTAGGCTCCACACAGGCCTTGGACTGGGCAAAACCCAGACCTGGAACTGTGGAGGTCAGCACGACTCCCAGAACTAGACACCGCGGCGGATCCAGCGACCAGCTGTGGCGTGGGCACCTCTGGGATCCCCACGCTTTACCCACGCAGGGGAACTCCTCACCAGATACAGTGATTGGAATGCGTGGGATGAGCAGCAGAAGCTCCAGTGGGACATATCCAGGGCCCCACTACAGAGTCTGGGGGACCCCCTGAACAGCAGAGCTTGAACCAGGACAGCAGCGGCAGCAAACACAAGGGAGCGGGTGCGGCGCACCGTGAGCTGGCGCACACCATTTTGCGCAGCAGTCCCTACCATACAACATCCAACCAGTGATCCAGAACTCCATCAACCTATTGCGCCCCCCTGTGACCAGAACAACAGAGGCAGAGCAAACAACAACGGAAATAGGAACGACAGGGATCCGTAAGTTGGATTGCGAGGGCACCTATACAAAGGATAGACTCAGACACCTGCCCTGCTAGCTAGTCCCTAGACGGGATTAGATGTACAGAAGAACCCTGTGCACACAGGGCATCTGAAAGGTTTGGCATTTAGGCTGGACTCCTGCCATCAGCAATGGCAGAGAGAGAGCCGTAGTCAGACCCTGTGAAGAGCCCAGAGACATAATCTAAAGATACTAGAGACACACTCGAAAATTTAAGCTCGGTACATATGAGCCAGCAGAGTGTTTGCCTTAGTAGTTGGTTGCTGTTTTTATGTTTTGGGTTTTTTTATTGTTTTGTTTTGTTTTTATTTGTGTTATGCTTTATATTTTTTACTCAGTATTTGTTTTTTATTCCAATGATTTACTTATGTTTGCTTGGATGGTTGCTTGCTTTGTTAATACTTGCTTAGTTTGTTGAATCTCCTCCTTTTCCCCCTCCTCTCTCCCCCCATATTCCTCTCCTCAACACTTTACCTCCTCCCTTTTCTTTTTCTTTCTCTCTTTTTCCTGTCTCATATCAAGACCATCTCATAATACCACATTCAAACTCTATATTGACTACCAGAATCTCCTGATATATCTACTAACGCTAATCTTTACAATACATCAACTCAACACACTCAATCTTTTATTCTACTGGAACATACCCTCTTCTTTACCCTATTCCTGCAATCATCACTGTGACCTCTCACCCAATCCTTAACACTGATTACAGCCTATCCCTGTAAATACCTTCAGACACCTCTAACCCCCCCTGCAGAGATTAGATGAGAAAACTTACAAGAACAGCAAAGATATAAGTCTAAGAACAGGGGAACCATGGGAAGGAAAAATAATAAAGAAACAATGAGCTACCACAACCCCTCAATAACAGATCTCACCAACCCAGAATGGCAGAGACTACCAGAAGAACAATTCAGATCTTTAATACTGGAAACAATACAGCGTTTTTAGAAAGAATATAGGCAGAGCTTTAAAGAAATAAAGGAAGACATAAAGGAACAAATAAACAGAGAATTTGAAGACCTAAAAAGAAACCAAAGAGAAGCATTGAAGGAAGTAAAAGATGAAATAATCGAAATGAAGGCATCAATGCAAACTATAAACAGCAGATTAGACCACATGGAAAATAGAATATCACTCCTAGAGGATGATCATACTAAAAATGAATCTATAGTACATAACTTAAAAAAAAAAAATACGACAGTATGAATTGGACATCGAAGAGATCTGGGCAAATTTTAAAAGAGCTAATCTAAGAATAATAGGCATAGAAGAGGGATTAGAAGTTGAAACTTATGGAATAAACAATCTCTTCAAAGAAATAATAACAAGCCGGGCATGGTGGTGCGGGCTTGTAATCCTAGCATTCGGGAGGCTGAGACCGGAGGATCCGGGTTCGTGGCCAGCCTCAGTGAGGCCCTCCTCAAATTAGTGAGACTCGGTTTCAAAATAAAAGAATAAAAAATAGGGCTGGAGGTATAGCTCAGAGGTAGAATGCCTCTGAGTTCAATCCCCAGTACCACAAAAAAAAAAAAAAAAAGAAAAAAAAATAATAACAGAGAATTTTCCAAACATAGAAAGAGAAGTCGACACGCAGGTTCAGAAAACATACAGAACCCCTTCAAGACAAGACCAAAGAAGAGGTTCACCACGCCACATAGTAATCAAATTGACCAATGTAGAGGCAAAGGAGAGAATCTTAAAGGCAGCGAAAGTAAAGGGCCAAGTGACATTTAGAGGCAAACCAATTAGAATTACGCCAGACCTCCCAAATCAAGTCATGAAAGCCAGGAGAGGATGGAGTAACATATTCCAAATCCTGAAAGAAAATAACTTGCAGCCAAGATTCTCATACCCAGCAAAACTCTCTCTTAAAATTGACGGGGATATAAAAACCTTCCATGACAAACAGAAACTGAAGGAATTTTATCTTCCAAACCAGCACTAGAGAAACTACTTAAAGAGATTAACTACAAAGAAGAACTAACCAGTAAACATCAGAACCAGAGAAACAATAATTTCCAGGAAGCAAACAGCTAAGCAAAGAAGAACAAACACTACTGCAAACAGAAATCAAAACTCAAAATGATAGGAATTAAAAATCATCTCTCAATAATCACACTGAATATAAATGGGCTCAACTCCCCAATAAAAAGGGACAGGGTGGCAAAATTGATCAAATCCCAGAATCCATCTATATGCTGCCTGCAAGAAACACAGCTTACAAGCAAAGATTCCCACAAACTAAAGGTGAAGGGCTGGAGTAAGGTAATCCATGCCAATGGAACTTGGAGACAAGCAGGAGTAGCAACTATGATATCAGATAAACTTGACTTCAAGCTCAAGCTTACCAGAAGAGACAAAGCAGGTCATTTTTTACTAGTAAAAGAAACAATCCAGCAAGAGGAAATAACAATTATCAACATCTATGCCCCAAACATAGGTGCAGCCACTTTCATAAAACAAACTCTGTATGATATAAAGACACACATAGATCCCAATACACTAATACTAGGAGACTTCAATACTCCTCTTACATCTCTAGATCGTTCCTCTAAACAAAAGGTCAGTAGAGATGTCTCAGACCTAAAGGATACCATAAACCAAATGGACCTATTAGACACATATAGACTCTTCCACCCAAATACAACTGAATTCACATTTTTCTCAGCTGCTCATGGAACCTTCTCCAAAATAGACCACATTCTTGGCCACAAAGCAAGCACTGGCAAATTCAAAAAATGCAACATAATTCCCTGCATCTTCTCAGACCACAATGGAGTGAAACTAGAAATAAACTCCAGGAAGACCCAAAGTAACCGAGTAAGCGCATGGAGACTGAACACCACACTACTGAATGAAGAGTGGGTCATAGAAGAAGTAAGGGGAGAAATTAAAAAATTCCTAAAAACCAACGAAAACAGAGATACAACATATCAAAACCTCTGGGACACCCTGAAGGCAGTACTAAGAGGGAAATTTATAGCACTGAGTGCCCACATAAGAAGAACAGAAAACCACCAATTAAATAACCTAATGACACAGCTCAAAGCCCTTGAAAAACAAGAACAATCTAGCCCCAAAGCCAGGAGAAGACAGGAAATCAT